>CAEGAE010085042.1:0-64200 GCA_903067095.1 Girardinus metallicus
TCGGAAGGTTGTAGGTTCAATTCCAGCTTCCTCCTGCCCCATGTCGATGTGACCTTGGGCAAGGCACTTAACCCCAAGGCTTATTAGTGTGTGAGCGAATGGGTGAATGACTCTAGTGTAAAGTGCTTTGAGTGGTCAAAAATTATCGGCTAAAGCGCTATATAAGTTCAGTCCATTTACCATTTACAGTTCAGGCAGTAATAAGTCTGGCTGTGCTCTGCAAAAAAGGATTAGATTTACAAAAAGAGAAATTACTGTTTCACATAAGGGCATATTGGTTTGATAAGCTTCCTCGCTTAAATAAATGAAATCATAATTTAAAACTGCAACTTGTACTTGGTTGTTTGATATTCAAATCTGATGATCTGAAACATTTAAGTGTAAACCAGGGATATGAAGCAAAACTCAAAGAGAAAGATGGTAAACAACTCAATGTTAAAAAATATATGTACATGTAGCAGAAAGAAAAATCCAATCAAAGTACAATAAGCATAAAAGAATCATAATAAAGAGAAGTGGAAAGACAAAAATAAAATCAGATGAGTAAACACACTAATAAGAGTCATACAATTCTATTGTTTTAGTGACAAAAATCATAAAATAAAGCCATTAACTCCATGAAGTAAATAACAAATTTGACGCCGAAAAAGGAACAAGCTTGAAAACAGCCAGATTGATTCCAGTGAGGCATAAACACTTAAGCCTATCAAGTTTACACCTGCGCCATGTCTCATTCTATCAGTTTTTGCCACGTAGCTCAGTGCACACACACGCACACACCCCAGATTCACAAACAATCATAGTTCTATTTATTTAATGATACAATCTAGGTCTTGCTCAGGAGACTACCAACGTCACTCTCACACCATAAATCAACGCTGGCTTGACATTTACAAGACAACACAACAAGAGGAATATCGCTGAAACACAGGCCATAAAATTTCATCTCTGCTGCAGGTGATTTCCTGTGTTTCTAAAAAATCCACATTCTTATGCTTCTATTTTCATTTCCATATCATTATGGACACTTAAACTAAGTTGTGTAAAAGCACATAATTATATATATATAACATTACCTCAAACGCTTAAAACACTCAGAACACATTTGTTGGTTTATTTGGATTCAATAAAGATTCACAGTTTCAAATGCATTTTGATTTTTAAACTGATGATGGTCCTGTGCACTGAATCTTTAATGTTATCAATATTTTACTCTGCTGAAAGTTTTATTGTGTTGCAAAAAGGAAGACTGAATCCATTTAAAGACTCTTTGACAGGTTATGGATGGGACACTTGCATGCAAAACTTATTGTGCTGATAACCTTTGCAGACGTCAGTGTGTGAGTCAGACACACGTGGTTTGGGTAATAATAGGTTCCTTGTTATATTGTTGGTTGCTCATGCCTAGATCTAGGTCTAAAAAAGGATTTTCAGGGGTTTTTCTTAGTGGAGCTTCCTTGATCTATACAGAAATGTTATAAGACATGAATTTGACGTGTCTGAATAGGAAAGGGTGAGGCTGGGAAGGCTCTTTAATTGCTCTCTTGGGACAGAATGAATAAATCTGTAAACTTGAAAACTGATTTTAGAGGAAGGGTCTTGACACACCTGAAAGCCTTATGGGGAAATTTCACAATTATGGCTGTAGGTGAAAGGCAGAATCCACAATTTCTGTGATGGGATGGAGGCTAGACATGGCTCTGGTAAAAAGGACAAGCAGTAATCTGACTGCTACGAGTACTATTACAGAACCTTGGAGAAGAGCCTCGACATGTCGAGACATAAGCACTGGAAAGTCTGGACAGCTGCTAGTTGGTACTCAGACGTTAGTTGGAAGAAAAGATGATCTTTTTGAAGGAGAAACAGAGCATCAGCAGAGCTCTCTCTGAGGTGTCAGACGTTTTTATAGATTATAAGTCTTTTCTAATAGGGTCGAAAGATACTTGGAGTGTCTTTTAATAGGTACATTACACACCCTTTTATTATCTTATACATTGGTTAAAGAGTCACTTTAAGAGCTCAAGTATGCATCTAACATCTATGGAACAACAAATTAACATCAGTTTTTATTTTTTATATGTCTCATATAAGTAGCATTATATATAAACAAAAAATTGCAAGTTCTGATAATAAGATTCATAACATTGGGGTGTCAGATTATTCTTTTGCTAAAGAACCAGTCAATAAGGAAGGAAGACAAAAGCAGAACATGTTATTTACTTATTGCACTTTATGTTTTTTCTGCCTCATCAGATGCATTTCTCAAAAAGCTTTTGTGTCCCCATAAATCATAATCAATTGCTTAGACATTTTAAAATGCATATGCGGTTCTGAGACCACACTGTTTGATTTTGACAATTCAAGGGTATTCATCCATTCACTTTGACTGTGTGAGAAACTAAAAGGGAAAATACAGAAGGAGGAAAACGGGATATTGGGTCTGGACAAATGAGGCGGTGATCGGTGCTGACAGTTCATTATGGCTGGTAAATGCAGCTCTGTGGGGGAGGCTGCAGGAAATACTGGAGCCCTAATTGGAGCGGATGGAAGAGATTCTCATCTCAAAACAATATCACAGCTATTTACATGCTTACACCTCTGGCTACTCTGAAAGTTGGGGCATTTCTACTGAAGGTGTGGATTAGAATGGAGTTTTGTTGTGGGCTTGGGGGATTTTTTCTTTTTTGTTTTTTCTTTTTGCATCTTTTCACAAGTATGTGGTTTTTTTATCGGAACCTAATGTACACTGTGTGCACACTTATTGAAGAAGTCTTATGTTTGTTAACCACCAATTACAGTGGTCAACCTAAAATGTTAATAAACCTCAAATATGAATGTTCAAGAAAGAACATGTAGGGTCCTTTTTATTTTCATCTGGTTGATTGAAAATCATGAACAACTCAGAATTTTCCAATAAACATTTCTGACATAAAAAGAAAGAATCGGCGACCCATACACCCACCCCTTTTTTCAATAACGGTGAAAGACTTATGGGAAAAGCCTTCTGTCTGTCATATTCCTCTTCCTTGTACCACAAGTTCTCAACAGGGTTCAGGGGACAATGCCATAAGTTACCTACCCAGCCGTGGATCCATCCCTCTAATCTGTCAAAAGTCACTCTCACTTTATCAGTCCAGAAAACCTTTGAAAAATCTGTCTTCAAATATTTCTTGGCCCAGTGTAGACACTTCAGTTTGTCTGTCTTGTTGGTCAGGTTTCAACCTTCCTTACCTTGGCCAGCTCTAAACATTGTGTACTTCTACATACACCAGGCAGGTTGTAGTTATGGAATATGACAGAACTGGACGATAATGAGCTCCTGGTACATTCACTCTTAATTCTTCTCAAATTCTTGGCAGTTAATTTGCAGCTTTTTCTCAACACGTTTCTTGTGACCTTGTTGGCATTTTGCAACAAAATGTTTGATGATTCTGTACCCACAAAATGTTTGATGGTTCTGTACCATCAAAAAGAACCAATATCTTAGCAATTTCAAGAGTCTTGTATCTCACTAAGACACTTTTGGTCATTTTTGTCTGTTCAGAGTCAGTTAAATCTCTTCTTTAGCCTATTTTTGCCTAAAGAAAAGAAGTTGACTAATAATTATTCACACCTTGACATAAGGTGTTGACGTCAGTAGTACACACACTTCTTTATTGTACAGATATAGATCACCTGCTATGCTTAAATCCATTAAACTTTCAAGTTTATCCAGTTTGTAGTTAAAAATGTACCTAAAAATAATAACATGGTCAAAATACTTTTTCCCTAATAATTGTGTACACACAGTGTAGTCAGGATTTACCATATGTAACAAGTCTGTAAGTATTGGTATCTTCTATAAAACATATCTAATTAATTTGTTAGAAAATATATATATATGTAAAACAGTTTTGCAGGCTAAAACTTGCTGGCTAGTTCACCACTATGTCCAGCAATTAACATTTTCATTTAATTAGCAACTACATTAATCTGTTCTCCTTCAACAAAAAGCAATTGTAGCAGGTTGTACCAGTTTATATACACTTGTTTTTATTTACAATAAAGTTCTGACATGACTGATCAAGCTAGTTTCTGATCCTCTAATATATTTGTTAGTGTGGATGCCACAAGTTCATCTGAATTAGAATCTACCAGAGTGTCTTGTTACTATAATATTACATATTACAATATGTTTGACGGTTTCATATATGTTACACAAAGTTAAAAGTAGTGCATCAACTACTCCACCTTTATGTGAAAAGTTCAAATGATAAGAATACTGTTTGCAGCCACTGTATGCAATTTTAGAAAATGTGTTGTGCTGAGTTTTTTGTAAGATATGGTGCTGCATGATGTTATAGGCAATTAAAAATCTTGAAATTTTGTTTTTTGAATTTATCTGCAATACAATTGTAAAATATGTTTGTGAAATTGTTGGCTTACAAACTATTAGAAAAAAGAAGAAATGAGTTTTAAAAACATTTATTTTGACTACTATAGGTTCTATCCCCTCTGACGTCGTCAGTCCTGGCTGAGAGAAGCATCAGGGTGGTGGATGATAAAGTGAGTGTGACAGAACTTGGGGTGCAGTTGGTTTCTGGACTCTCTTTGTCCCTGCAACTGAGCCCTGGAAGCAACAGAGCGATTGTTGCTACTGCAAGCACACAGGAAGTCATAGAATCACTGACGCAGGTAAGATTCTATCCAAAGAACATGTTCTTTTAATTTGTCATGGTGTGTCATTAGTGTTAAAAGTATTAGGTCCTTGTATTACCTGTTATAAAAAATAGATTTGGAAATTATATTTTTATAACTAGTTCACGGGTGGATCAGAGTTAGTGTTGGTTTATTTTCTCTTAGAACATTTCTCGTATATTAAAGTTTTCTTCATGTTGTTTGAAATTTAGGGAACAGTCATGACCCATGAGAGTTGTTCAGACTTTTTACCATAATTAAAACCCACTACTGCTTCCCTTGTGCCGCTGGTTTATTTTGGTCCCCATTTGAGGGGAGTCTGTAGATTTCTATTTGTGTTTTTGTTGTTAATTTCCACATTACTGGTGTCTCACCAATTTAAATTTGCTATGTTCTGTGCTTGTTTTCACAGGAATCCCTCATCAGTGCTTGGCTTCAGTTCAGTGATGGATCTATGACTCCTCTAGACAACTACAACCCTGCCCATTTTATCCTGGCAGCCACATCTCTGAATGAACAGGTGGTAGTCGTGCAGCAGAGTGCAAACTGGAAGTGGCCTCTCATTGCTGCCAAGGGTGAAGGCCAAGGGTTGCTTGTGCGTGTTGAGATGAGTCCATCAGAAGTGTGCCAGAAGTCCAAACGACGCTCTGCCTTAGCCACAGGAATGGTGAATGTACAGGTAAGGCTTGGTCAGTCAGAGGAGCAGTACAGGCAGCCAGGAGACAAAAGGACACGTCCGGATCCTCCGTATTATGGTGGATCTATCTCTGACATGGACACTGGGTTAATAAACCGTGCAGCCACGACAATTAGAGGCCAAGTTCCAGTGAGACCTAATGGGGGTCGCTTATCATCAGACAGTGGGAACAGAAACTTAAATGACTTTTCTGAATACCCAGAGCTTCCTCGGAGTCGCAGTACCGATGATGACTTATTGCCATCACGACGTGGCCTGACAGACCTGGAGATTGGCATGTATGCACTGCTGGGAGTCTTCTGCTTGGCCATCCTTGTTTTTCTCATCAATTGCATCTCTTATACATATAAGTACCAAAGTAAACACCTATCTCTAGAGGCCACAGAGACTATGCCCCATGCCCATGACTGGGTTTGGCTTGGCCAAGAGGAGGGGCTTTGTCTGCAGCAACAGCAGCATGAAGAATTGACTGGTACCTTGGAGGAAGGTAGTCAGCTTTTAAATGGAGGTATCCAGCGCAGTATTACGGATGGTGGCGGAAATAGCTCAAGTGGAAGAGATCTGAGGAATGAATCACTTAACTCACCGACCACCAAGAGGAAGAGAGTGAAGTTCTCCACTTTCTCTAATGTAAAGTCTAGCAATGGATGTCCAGTGCTTAGCCCATTGCCACTGGTGCAGACCAGTGATATAAAATGGGTTTGTCCAGACATTGAGCTTGGGGACTCAAATGATCTTAGGAACTACATGGAAAAGCTTAATGAGAATGCAATTAAGAACACAGCATAAGAGGTTCTGGGTGTTTCCGTTGAACTTAAAGAGAAACTCACCTGAATGCCTTCATCATAAGGAGGGAGAGAATGGAAAAATATATATGAAAGAGTGAAAAGCCAATCTGGTGGCTGTAGTTTAATTGAAGACCTCACCTTGAAAACTGAGTAGATGACTCTGTTACTTTTGATTCTATAACAGTTCTCAGACATGGTCAAGCAACAATTTCCAAGACTTGAATTTCCACCAAACAGTATAGCTAAAAGGTTCAAAAGTGAAAATTGTATTGTTGCTTAAATGTATGTTTTTTGTCTTCTACTCAATATTTCTCTTTTGATTTTACTCCTTGTTTTTCTTTAAATCATGTTTTACTGTTCTAAATGTGGTAATATTATTTCAGAATATATTTTTCTCTTATTTTCTAAAGTTATTGTCGGTCATATGCTATGAGTTGGCAATTATAGAGCCTATGGATCAACAATCTAAAGCATTTTGTACTGTATATAAACGCAGAGTTTGATTTAAAGTTACTATATGTATGGTAACATTTTGTAAAGTGCTGTTTGATTTGGTTTTAGTTTTGTTTAGTCTCCAAAAGTCAGATCCATGCATGATGTTATTTATGAGGAGCCATGTGTGTCTGATCTGAAAATATGTAGATAACTAATACTGTTACACTTGGAGACAATTTATTACTGTATTATTAAATTCCCTTATCATGATTAAGGTCTGGACTTGTATGTTTATATTAATTTAATTATGTTTCTTGGTCCTCATATTTTCTATGTTTGTGTTTTTCTTGGTGATCACACTCTGAATATACAAAAGTACTTTACTGCTGAATTTGAGTGTCATCTCATTACAATTTGAGAAGTTCTGCAGAGGAAAAACTGTGATTCCTACTAAAACCACAAAAAGACAATCGTGTGCAACGCACCACAAATTTATGGACGCTTCTGGTAAAAATGTGTTAAAAGCTTCAAGCCAAAGCTTTGGAGACTTTTTTACCTCATGTTACCAATTTCCCCGTTGAGTATGATGGCAAGATAAACTTGGGTCCTTGTTTATCTTAATTTCCCTTGTTTTGAAACTATTTTGCTCAAATTTGGGATATGGGCAAGTTTAAAGTAGCAATTAATTAAACCTATTTCCTGACCCATTTTGCGTGGATTAAATGGACTAAAGCTGGGGACACATTACAAGATTTTTGACCCGATTTTACCCTCAGTTATTAGTAGGGGAAAATCTACTCTGTTTGTACCAAGTCAACAAGATGAGTTGGCATAAAAAACTTCTAGCCCAAGATATGATAGAGACTGGAGTCTACAAGTCTGAGGATGGAGCCAACCCGACCTCGGTCATTGCCAAAAACATGTTTGAATTTTTCTGGACACACTTGGAACTGATAACCTATCCAAATACTGGAGTGTGTTACCAATAGTCAATGAAAAGGAGAGACTGGGAACAAACGCTTTGTTTTTAAAAACATTTTGTTTGTAACTCTACCACAACAACATTATATGAATAAATGCACTGGCCATAATGCAACAAGCAAATTACAATTACATAATGATAAAAAGAAAAAAGAACACAGAGATGCTTAGATATTCAAGAAGAAAACGGTAAATAGTAATCCAATTAAAATAAACCAACCAGTTCACATTATTACACATAAAGGTAATGGAGCTTAATATAATGAACTGATATTTTTGAAAGATTAAACCAATTTATTGTTCACTGTTAATGTTTATTTGTATGATCCAGCCAAACATTTTGTTGTTGTCTGCAAAGAGATAAAATTTTTTGATGAAAGCTAGCACTGGTTGTGAATCCAAGACCTACAAATTCACAGCCTCAAGTATCAGTTCCAAAGCCATGTAGTGTGTCCCCAGCATGTTTTGAATGGCATGACCACTTGTGTTTAATATTTGGAAAAGCTGAGAGAAATTGGTCTCTGTGTTATGTCATATTTATTTCCAAGGGAAATAAGAAGTCCTGGATTATGACTTAATAGTTACTTGTAAGTCTAGTCAGCTAAAATCAGTAAAATATAGATTTGTTTTAAATTCAGAAAGACCCATTTGTTTAAAATGGCTTATGTTTATTGTCTGTTAACATTTTTCTCTGTCATGCTATAGCTGATTTTAATTGTGCTTATAAATATTTTGATCATTTTTAATTTCTTTTGTTTTTATATTTTATTATTTGAATTATTTAGTTTATTATGTTATTTCCCCATTTTATTTTTTAGTTTGTTTTTTGTTTTTTTTTCCTTACATTTCATGTGCCCTCTCCCCCCACTGAATAAATGTACTCATTTTAACACCTTTTCAAAACGTCCTCTTTTTGTTAAGTGTGAGACTGTTATTACAACATTTACACACCTTTTGGAGGGGGTGCAACAAGTATTGTGAAACTCAATGTTCTCATAATGCTCCATAGTATTTTGTCTGAGTTAATATCTAGACTTTCACGTCCAACTAAATTGTATCCCAAAAAACTGTCATTGGAATGAAAAATGTTTAAAACCTTGAAATTCAAGAATTTGTGATCCCTTGTCTGGTACTGCTGTTTTATTCTGGTTCATTCTATTCTACTGCGCCTTTTTTGAGAATTGGCCACTTGATTAATTAAATATGATGGCAATTCTTGCTCTTTTGTGTGATTTGATAATCAGATCTCAGGCTACCAATTATTATTTTATGTAGATGGTTCATTAGTATCAGTTGTCACTATTATTAACTTTTACTGTAGCTGACAGCTGAAAGTGAGAGCCTGGTTCACACTGGATGGGAAGCAATCAAGATAAAACTTTAACTTTTAATTCCGAGGCCATAACTCTTAGCTGGAAAACAGGAAATGTCTATTTTGGGTTGGAAAATACTTTTATCATGCACCATGAAAAAATGTCTGCATTTTATCACCCCTAAGAATCATTAGATTCTGTTCCCATGTGCTAGGCTACGTTTATTTAAGAAAAAATAAAAATGAAAGTCATGTTGTTCTGTCAAAATAAAATATGATGAGCTTTGCCCCCTCTTTCAAGATTGAGAGATATGAATCCAAATATTTGGGTATTTATGCAAATATTTCAATGTTCTTATTGTGCAGAACCTGAGGTGTTGTCTTAATTTTTGGGCAAAAATACGTGTTGTGCATTGGTAACTTTTTTTGAAAGCATCCCTTAGAATTTATAAAGCATAATCACTTTAGTGATGCAGCTGGGCATCTATTCAAAATCCGTCATCCATCTCTAGATGGAGAAAACCTTTTAATCTTGTTGAATTAAAGCGATTCTGCAAAGAAAAGAGGGAAAAGGTCCCCTTAACGATCCAGAAAATCAAGACTTTATACCAGCTTGAGCCACAAAAAACACAGCCTCCTCCACTTTCTGTCTCTTTGTCACCGAGGAGCTCCAAACTGCTACTGCTGTCTTTCCTTCCTCAGTTCTTGCCAACTTCGACATCTGCCTGTGTCCTCCATACTCGAGCGCTGTGTATCTTTCCTGCTGACACAAAGATCTCTGAGTCTGCACTCTAACTCACTAAGTAACCGGCAACTCCTGTCAGGTATAATGGAACACAACCCTTACACTATTATGAACCATCTCCTCTGACATTTGCCATGTCGATGTATCACTACTTTTCTCATTTCATAAACTTTTCCACTGTTGCTATGACAACAGTTCTCAACACAGCCCTCTTTCCTTCCTGTTTCACTCTTTTGACATGTTGTGTGACGAACATCACCAATTACACTGCTGAAATCAGCAGTGTACAGCTGAATGTTGTTTTTTTTTGTACAAACTTTACAGTACAGCAAAAGTCTTGTTACAAGATCAGATTTTTTATGTCGAATAAATGTCCTACCTTACATGTTATGAGTCACAACATCTCCATTTTGCTATAAACATGCAGATCTCTTAAAGCTGCATACAGTCTTATCTTACTCTCTGCTCTATTTATGTTTGCAATAATGCACAAATATATAAAGCTAAATATATAAAGCTTGATGTATTAGATTCTGAATGATATTTCACTTAAAACCTGAAGTTCGATTTGTTGGTGGTACAAACGTAAAAGTCAGGTGTTCAATAATACATTTTTAAGAATTCAATGCATTCTAGAAAAAAAAAATCACAACCAGAATGTGGCACTATAGAACTAGGGAAAGATTATTTGAGTCAGATGGTTTTTTTATGTCACCAAAATATCCTGCAATCTTTTTAGTCAGGAACATACAGTGCCTTGACTTGAAATTGCTGAATGACTTGAAATTTTCCCCATTTTGTCAGATTACAACCATGAACGTCAGTGTATTTTATCAGAATTTTAGTAGACAGACCATCCCTGGCTCCAGAGGAGTTTAGGACCTGACAAACAAACACAACATAGTGCATAACTGGAAAGTTGCAGAAAATGGATGTTTTTCCATTGTCTTTTAGCAAAATAAATTTGACAAATCTGCATTTATACTCAGCCAATTATTAAAATAGCCAATGCATTAAAAATACCTCACCGCTATTACAGCTGCAAGTCTTTTGAGTTTATCACTGCCACCATTGTGTATATTGCGACAGACAGGATGCATGTTCTGTACAAAAGTCATTATCACTCAGGACTGTATTATAGAAGGACGCTGTGGAGGTGCTATGTATTTCTTATAGCAAAATCAGTAACTATCTTACATTCAGTTGTTACAAAAATGGTGTATATGTCAACGGTCACTTAAAAGAAATTTGACTTTGCAATTTGACACCTTAAAATTTGTTTCCGTTTCTTTAAGAAATACTACATCACACTTCCTACATTTCTGACATTCCCCTTTCATCACAAAAATTATCCTCCATTATGTCATCTACAACTGTTTTAGGAGAGTTCAACTGAAGTATAGTTTGTTTGATGGGCTTAGTAGAAGTGCAGTTCTGCCATGTGTTTTTGCTTTAGCTGCTAGTCATGTATTTATTTGATTAAGGTGAATTCAATTAGGGGAAAACCTGAAACTTGGAGGACAATTGCCCTTAAGGACCAGAATTCACAATCTCTGCATAAATTTTGCAAAGAAGGCATGTAAAAAATATTTTCAACAGATTTCAAGCTGGCTATTCATTCTATTTTCTTTTATCATCAACAACTTTTTTTATAAAGTGCTTTAACACCAGCCATATCTGAAACGAGGTGCTGAATAATAAATATTGGGAACTCTTCAACCTTTTTGTTCCTTTGTTCATGTTAGCATGGACACTGGCCAGTCTAAATTCCTGTTGCCCTGCTGCTTCCCTGCTTGCTTGTCAATGGTTTTGTGTAGATAAAGTGAGAACAATGAGCCTACATTCAGTATGTGCCTTTGTTTCAACCTGATTTATGGGTTAGGATCGTGCAATTAAAACAGGTTTGAATGTAGTATTGTTTTTCCTCATTTATAATCCGCTGACAATAACAAAACAAGATTCCTTTGACTTTAGCTGTATTTGTACCTACAAACAAGGAACAAGTTGAATCAAACTTGGGAAGATGCTAAATGACTTTGTAACTCTGAACAGGAAGCCACTAATTCATTAGAGGGAAATATATGGTGGCAGTTTTAGGTGTGTGCAGCTGCTCATTGGAAATCCCAATGGTAATGGCCTTATTGAGCTCAACAGAAGAGGTTGCAACACTTCCTTGTGCTGAACTCAGAGAAACACTTGTGCACCATGGTATCAGTTTTGTGCCTATTTATCTCTATCAGTAATTGTGTTCTTAAGTCTATTGTTTTGCTGTGTTTGGGAAAGAAATTAGTATTTGGGTTTCCTAAAGTGTACATGGTGGTTTTCCTTCCACTTTTTCCTATAATTTTAAAAGTAGTCACTGTTTATGTTCAAGCACTCTTGAGAGGCACAGACTGTTGCTAGACTTGTTACATTCTACATGTAAGATACCAATACTGCATAAAGACGAAAAAATGGAAACATTTTCTTTTCCATCTGTGCACTGTACCATTAAAGTTCCTTTTACGGTTTCTCTTTATATATTGGATTTAAAAGCCTTGGTCAATAATGACTTAGATCACTATTTGTATTCAGGTCATGTCCTATTTTCCTTTTACTTCACCTGTTAAATTTCCTAAACCTAAAAGTAAGGTATCCTAACGGTGGTGTGAACAAAAAATAATTGCTGTAAACTCGGAGACCATACTAGATAACAACAGAAGCTTATTAGTACCCAAGGACTTAGAAAGCCTTGGGTACTAAGGCTTTCTATGTCTTAAAATATGATAAAAGTGGATAACCAGTCCACTATGATGATCTGTTATCCACTTTTATCACATTTTACCGCTGCTCCTCCACATAGAGAGAAGTCAATAAAGATAGCCCAGCTATCTGGTTAGGATGCCTCCCAGGTGAGGTATTTTGGGCACACCTCACTGATAGGTCATCCAGAGAAAGACTGGGACACATTTCTCCCAGCTGGCCTGGGAACGCCTTGAGATTCTCCTGGGGGAGCTGGCCCATGTAGCTGTTGAGAGGAAAGTCTGGGCCTCTCTTCTTAAACTGTTTCCCCACAACCCAATCCAAGATTAAGCTAAAGATGGATGGGTAGCAATGCAGATATGGTAACATTAGATCTGTCTTGAATCAATTTCATCAAATGAAAATGTTTATTATTATCAATTTTGAATCATATACTTGGTCTTTTACATATATGTAGATATCATCATAATATTATAAGAGTATGAATATATTATTACTAGAACTGTCAGAAGCTTAGGGACACTTTAAGGAGGATGTAGGTAGCCTAAAATAAGCTTAATGATGTCCATGAGTAAACTCATTAAAGTTGTCAGTGATTGGAACCAAATGGTGCATCTCAAATACATCAACTGATAATGTGACATGTGTTGTAGCAAACAAAAGAGCACGCTGTGTGTTGTTGCTAATTTGCAGGTTTCCTGATCATTAATGGGTCGACTGGTTGATGTCAGTGCTAATTTGTGCTGCTCCTGTTAGACTGCTTTGGTCTTATTTTAAATGAGCTGGGTGCACGTAATGTTAGAATCTCATCATGAATGATTAAAACAAATCACCAACAAGGCCTGACCACTGATAGCAATTTGAAGGTCTCAGAGCACCTTACATCAACTGCACTAACGAGGCCAATCAGGAAAGTCCAATGTGGGGCATAATTCCTCACAAGAAGTGTTTAGGATTTTAATCACTTTCCAGCTGAGTACTACGCTGTAAAGTTTTGTGACTTGTACTTTAGAAATAATTTCCTACAGATAGTCTATTTTAAATAATAAATTATCTCATAAAAAAGACTATTTTAAAGCCTTAAGTTTTATACAGTTTGAATTAACATAGTATTTTGGGTGTGACCAAATCATATTTTCACGTTAGATAAAAGGCTGCTTTTCATCTCTTGTGCACATTTTGACTCGAAATTTTCTCAGCTGTTTTATTTCTATGTCTGGCTAAGATTAATCATAGCTACCATTTCACTCCATTTGATAATAAAAGACTGAAAGAAAAGATTAATGAACAATTATCAAAACCACCGATAGACCATCAAAGATTAATATGAACATTACAACACTGATTCAGAAGAGGCTTCAATTACAGTCAAGTGTCACATTAATGTCCATTGAATACACCATTAAACATAGCAAAGGTTTTGTTTTAAAATAAAGTCAGTTAACCCATAAAATGGGACCATTTTAATGGGGCAGATTATTATAGTGGAACTCATTATCCTGGTTATGTCAAGAAATGACACCATCGTAAAATTAGAGCAGGTTTTAAGCATTAGACTGCCAACAGGGACGAAAATGTTCACATAAATAAAATACATTGAGAGATAATCTTTTGGAACTATTTTCCCTTAAGAGAGTGATTCGGTATGGATTTGAGGAAAAACTAATGTATGGAAATATCCGGGACTATTCTTTTTTTTTAAACTTTTTTAAAACTTTTTGTTTTGTTTTGTTTTTGTTTTTTTTTACCATATGACTCCAGTACAAGCATATGCAATAACAGAAACAAATAAATGATGCAGATAAAAATGTTCAAAATGTTTTTGATCAGAATCATGCATTACTCTTTTCCAGAACTGAATAGTGCAGATAAATCTGATCTCTTTATCTCTTACTGAAAATGTTCATATGCTGTTATATGAAAATCTTGTTAAAGAATTCAGCTAGGATTCAGAAAGGAGGAGTGATTATAGGCTTGTTTATACATCCCTAAGGTCCCTATGCTCTGAAATATACTGCTGCAATAAAAAAACAGGCACAATACACATTATTTAAAGGGATAAAGCCAATTAAAAAAATGTTTTTCACAGGACGGCATAGTAAAAGGTGTTAAAAGGAACAAAACAGTTAAAATAAATGGACAAATAAGAGATTAAAACTTTTGCTAGGACTTTTTTTTATTAGTACGTGTTTTTGTTTTTAAGTGAGATGGGATTTCAAACTGAGTAGTGAGACTACAGAAGATTCTAGTGGGAACTTACGTATGTAATTTCTAAGAGGTATCAAAAGATTCCCAGAGGTCTTCTGTGTTTTAGCAGTTTTGCTGTCTTGGATAATTACGTGTTGTCATTTGTGCTTTTTATTTAAATTTCACAAACCTTTGCTTTCAAATTTCACTTTTATAGATCATCATCATCTGAGAAAAAAAAAAGCTTTCAAATATTTCTGAGGATGAAGAGGATAATTACAGATTACTAACTGAGACAATTGCTAAAAAGGTGTTGTGGCTTGATTTCTTAGTAAAGCATGTTCGCTGCCTCAAGTTTTCTCATTAGTAAATTGAGAACTTTAGCCTGAAAGTCAGCAGTACATCAGCCTTAAGTGTCTGAGGGAGAATCTATTGATTTTTCTCGGATGGGTCTGGAGTCAGAATGTGACGTATACCATTATCATCACTTCTTTTTTCAAGAATGTATAAGCATACATATACAATATTTTTGCAAAGTAAATTGATATAGACTCCCAGAACGTCTCTAACTTTATTGCAATGTGTGATATATTCCAACCTTAAAGTTGATCAAGCTTAAGCCACAAATGGATTGTTGTATTAATTTGTGACCTAAAACACATTGTAGTGTAAAACTGAAAGAAAATCAGACTCTCAGTATACAACAAATGGCATACTCAAAAATCCACATTAAAATATTACCATCTACATGACAAAAAAAAAGGGACGATAGCAAAATTGCACTCAAAAAAGCCTTATTTGTCACCAGCATAAACAATGATTCAACAGTTTAATCTCCTGAATCAGTAACTCAACTTAATAATATCTCATAAATTTCCAGGCCTCCAACTGATCACCTGCCTCTCCTCTTAGTCTAAGCAGGGCAAACTCGCCTTGCCTAGGTCCTCAGACTCTGCCTCCTGCTGAATCTGCTTTACTATTTAGCATACCTGGTTTTCCAGAACTTCTTTGAGGCCGAATGGAATTATTTCTCTATAGCCTGTTCTAATTCCTTCCATGCTTGAGTTTTTGCTGCTGCATTGATAGAACCCTTGGTACGTTTGGCTACCCAAACAAAATTAAGTTTTGTTTACAGTTACAGACTCATTCAATTCGAATATCATTCAAAAGTTAACTTATTTCAGTAAGTTAACACACTACATAGATTAATCGGACATAGACGGTTTATTCAGTTTTTTTTCTTTTCATTTTCCACCTTGTTTTAAAATGTACTATTAATTTACAGCCAAGTTTGAATGGGGATGTGAGGTGTATCTTATTAAATTGTTCCTATTTTATAATGAGTTGTGTGATTAGATTACACCTTGCAAATCTAGCAGCTGGACACTAACGTGTTTAGTCTTGCTCATTCTTTTGCAATCTTGTTCTTAGTGGTTGTCTTTGGAGACACTATTGGCACTAAAAGACGGATGGGGGTTGTGGGTGGGGGTGAAAGTGCACTCTTGAAGCAAATGTTAAATTGGTCTTAAACAATTGAGAACCGTGACCTACCGCCTTCAACCAGTTATCTGGATTGATTATGCACCAAAGTGCCTTTTTTATCGTTCCAAATTAATAAAATCCGTCCTTAGGAGCAGAGAATGTGTTCTTCATAATAATTTTTCACTCATGCACCCCTTCTCCATGACCCCAGTGTTTTCCAGGCAACACAAATCATTAACAAAAGGTCGTGGTGGAAAGGGACTATATATTTAACGTGTAAAAACGAATTAGATGATAGGTGTCAGAACCTGGAAGGCGCCTGCGCTGTCAAGTCAATTGTCACTTCATCTCAGGCTGACGATTTATCAAATTACAGCCCAGCTGTAGGGGGTTTACAGCCGAGATTAGTGATACATAGGGAGGAAGAGGCGTTTTTTAAGTGGATCCTATACCTCAGCCTCCAATCAATAAAGTCTACTCTTCTCACCCCTATCCTGCATGCTACTGTTTTTTTTTTTTTTTTTTTTGCCTCTTCCCACCTGTCTTTTTCTCAGCTGTCTAATTCTCAAGCTCAATACCAATCTCAAGGGTGTATGCCTGTGTTTGTGTGTCCCGATTTGTGTATGGGCTGCTTGTGTTTTCTTGTGATTGTGTTTTGGTTAGGTGAGATATAATGTAGGACAGGCTTTGGCAGCTCCATTATCTGGGTGGTGTCAGCTTGTCCGCCTTTGCATGCTTCCTTTCTTTAGGCCCACTTTCCCAATCAAACATTTATTTGCCGCCCTGACATCCCATGTCAAGCCTCTTCTCGTTGTCTGTCAGTGAGTCGGGGCTTACTGTACTGATAGCTCAGCAGCTTACAGGCCTGCCGTTGCTGATATGTGACCTCTGTTCTCATTCTTTTTGCAAAACTTTGCAACACAAAGTCAGAATTTAAAATGAGTTTCATACAGTCTTTGAGATTGGATTCAGAATTAGATTCTGTGTATTTGGGAACTTAATTTTGGTTTCAACTGAAGCTTATATACTCTTTAAAATAATGCAATTGGGTCTTTAAGCCTACATAACATCTAGAATTCCCTCTTTGAAAAAGTGTGCAGGGGTGAATGTATTTAATAATTTTAAGTGATCTTTTACGTTCTTAAGATATATCCTAAGAAAAGTAGTCATCCAATGCACTGTTGAAAACACATTTTTGCACTTTTTTGTAAAGTTTCTTTTTGAGTGAGACCAGGGTTTTCTGAAAGCTATTTCAAAACATAATTTGTGTCTTTTAGCCACTTTTTAACAAATTTTTAAATATGAAAAGCATCAAAGCTCATTTTTAAGGCCTGTTTATGTCTAAATGTCTCATCATAATGTTTTTTTTGTTATTATTATTTTTATCACTATGTTTTATAAAGTGCACCAGGCCCTCTTATAACAAAACAGCCATCCATCACTATGCTGCCACCCCCGTACTTCAAAGCGGAGATTGTATCCTCAGCTTTTCCCCACTTTACATGTTACATTCACTGTTTTTGATGTGTGCTTTTACTGTTTGCAAGTGCTGCTGAGCCCCTTTTTTTCTTTTTGCAGAAACAATAGATGAGTAGAATTACAAGCTGAAAGTTGGGTTTTTATGTTGCTTCTTTCTGTCTGGATGGCCTTTCAGACCAAATGTGTAAAGGATTATTTTTATGTAGATAAAGCTCCTCTCTAACCAGCTTCATACAGCATCTTTACAACGTCTTTTGATCTGGAGTTGATATGCATATTTCATACCAAACATGTTCATCTTGGGGACAGAGAACCGGTCTCATTTCTGTCTCATGGTGGCTAGACATTCCCATGGTATTTTCACATGCATATAATTGTTTGAACAGATAAACGTGGCACATTCAAGCATCTTGAAATTGTACCCAAGAATAAAACTGTCTGTGGTGATTCACAATCCTCCTCCTGATATCTTGCTTTATTTTATAGTCCTATGATATCGTACAAGAAAACAGTGTGTGTGAAATAATACCTTTGTGTCTTATTTTATTGAGCATGCAAAAAATATTTTAAGAGTATGAAATCCTTCGTTAGATTTTTTTATGCTGCTATTTCTATACGATTGTAAAGCTGTTAAAAAGTTGGCTATTTACTCATTAGTTGAAAAGTTGCTTTAAATTATATTTTTGTATGTTCTGGCAAAACAGTGTGAGTGCCAGCTGACTTGCTCAGTGATTTAGCATATGATTAAGTCAGTAATTGGGGGCAAAGTGTAAACAGATAACTGATTCAATTAACCTTCTTACTGTAGGCATTTCCAATCACAGACAGACATTTAGCCTCCTAGCCTATAGATATCTTAAGAATGCAAATGGTCGACGAGAATGAGACTTCAGCAGCAGATGGGAAACTCACTTTCTGGGGCACATGGCAGCTCAATTAATAGTGTTAAATGTGGAAATAATTCAGGGTGCCATTTTATCATTCACAGGGGAGGATAAAAAAAATAGCACAGAAATGTCATTTATCCATAACGCACATAGGAACAAATTGAAGTGACACTGAAAAGTGAAACAAGCTGAGTAGATAGCAAAAGGAACCAGGGCATTCTTGTTATTGGTAATAGTAAATGGTGTTGTGTAAGTTTTCCATTCCAAAAGTGCAGGTTCTAACATGACAATTTTTTCAAAGATGAAGTCTGAAGAAAAGAAATTCTTAAATCTTGGGAGATGACAGAAATAAGCAGTCTTCATTGAAAAACAAACATGTATATCTCCAGTGCTCAAGGCCCAGTTTGTAATATGAAAAAATATTGATGCCTTTGAGGAGAAAAAGTCACATTCTGCTTCAGGTCTTAATGCTTCATCCTATAAAAAAAACATTTGCTTTTGACTTTAACAGCTGTGCAATTTTAATCAAAGGATTAACAGGGACACTGTCTAAGTTCAGAAAATAATCCCTTTGCTTCTATTTCTTTTCTAGAGTCATATGACTTTTATTTAATTTCCTGCTACCTCCTTCCTGATGCCAACAAAAAATCTGCTTTCAACCATCTGTCCCAGTGCAACACATTCCTTTTCTATTCTCCCAATAGAAAGAAGGAAAACAACAATGTTTATATGGAAAATACATACAGCAGAAGCAAATCTTTTTTTTTCACCTTTCTTTATTTATCCAGATGTGCAACCTCCAGTAGCTGTATACTGTCCACACTCAGCCTTTTGTCCAAGGGAATAGTTCTTACTTCACAAGTTTCTCTCTTTCATTTCTCTGTAGTTCTTGTCTCAGCATTATGTACTCAGAATTTGTCATTTATTCTAACCAAAAAAATTGCACACCTTGTTAATTGCACAACCTGCATGCACACATGCATGATCAAGCACAGGTATGCACACAAGATAAAAGGATGGCATGGGGGGAAAAGGAGGGGAAAGGTTACACATAGGAATCCCTAGAAGTAGTGTCAGGAGGCGGAAGACAACCAGCAGAATGCTAAGGAGGTGGAGGTCTGGGGCTGAAAGTGGTAGCAATAGAGTGTTTGGCCAAGAGGAAGGTGCTCTGAAAGAACACAGCCTAGTGCTGGTTGCAGTGTAAAGACAGAAGTGAGGAAGGTCAATGGCAAAGGAGCCTCAGGGGACACCAGCGAGGGGTTGGCAAAGGACGCCGGGGGATGCAGAGAGTTAGCACGCCTCTGTGTTCAACACTTTGTGAAAAACTGCAGCAGTGAGGTTATACTTCACCACTCCATCAAGTAAGTTTCTCTTGCTGTTGTATATCTCTGCATCACAGTGAAACAGCGATACAAGATAAACTGAGGTGTGCACACTAGATTTAGGACATTTCTTCTTTTTTTTTTTTTTTTACACAATGTTAGAGGCAATCATTTTGAACAGGTATCCCTCAGATATGCTTCCCCTCCCTCTGCTTGCTAGGGCTCAAAACTGTGAATAGACACAAAGTGTAGGACACTGACACATCCAACGCTCTGGGGTCTTTTGATGCTGTGACTGTTGTTGTTTTATTTTTAGTCTATTTTAGGGTTGCACCACTGTGCGAAGTTTATGTATGGCCTTGTCATTGTTCTTTTATGACTATGCATTGCTGTATAAACTTCTAGATGCTATGTGTTACCACTGGCTCAAAGTCATGTTAAATACTTTTATGGTAATCTATCTCGCAAGAAGTTAAACTTTTGGTTAGAATATTGTTTTATTCTTAAATTGTGGCCAGAATGGTTTTCCCAGTCAGAATGTCTCCTCACAGCAGTTTTGCAGAAATATCAGCTTAAATACATCTAAGCTGAACCTTTGACTTTTCCCAATTGGAGTTCATGGTTAACCCATGTAGGGTGTACCCCATGTCTTGCCCAACAAATACTAGAGTTAGGCACCTGCCCCAGAGTGACCCTGAAATGATAAGCAGGTGTAGAAAGTGGGTGGATGAATATTCAACCGTTTACAGGAATAGGCACTGTGAGGAATTCTAACAAATTCTTGGTTATTTGAGATAGACCAGGTAATTTGGAACAATTTAAAGTAGCACAGCAGCACTGTTACACAAAATAGTTTTTCAAGTTTTTTCGAATAATAAAAGAGGATGAAGTAAACTTTAGAAATGCTTAACTGTAGGAAAGTCTCACACTTACAATGACTCACAAATCAAATTATTTCCTGTGAAAAAATATATATTATTCAACTTGTAGAGGCAAACCCAAAGTAACACATGCAGATTGAGTCGACAAAAGAGTAATCTTACATGTAGACCAGCAGGTATCCCTACTGGCAATGAAATCTACTACTTCTATGCATGTCAAGACTTGTGACAATGATTGGTTGCCTCTTGAAAGATGACTAGAGTCAAACTCATTAAATTAAAATATTATTGAATTGTTGATGTTGTACAGTCACTCAATTAACTAAGTGAAACACATTAAAGTGATCCATTCTAATTCATTTAATATGATTGTTTAGTCAGAATTGTTTCTATCCTAATACGTCAAAATGAATCCAGGGAAGGGAATTATTATTATTTTTTTAACTGATTTAACTCAAATGTAATTGAATTTCAGGGACTTTAGTCATCATTCTATGATCTTAAATAGTGCGATCCACAGTGTTATCATCTATGGCATCATCAGCTTTGCACAGCTTTTCATCGCTTTAAGGCTACAAGCAACAGATTACAAAGTGAGGTACCTCAAGGCAACAGAGGGAGCTAAAATAAAAATATGTCAGATGAAAATTAAAGACCTAAATCAAAATAATGTTACACATAAAAGCAATTCGGGCGGGACAGTGGCGCAGCTGGTAGCACTGTTTCCTTGCAGCAAGAAGGTTCTGGGTTCGATTCCCGGCCCGGGGTCTTTCTGCATGGAGATTGCATGTTCTCCCTGTGCATGCGTGGGTTCTCTCTGGGTACTCTGACTTCCTCCCACAGTCCAAAAACATGCAGGTTAATTGGTCCCTGCGTGTGCATGGATGTTTGTCCTGTCTGTCTCTGTGTTGCCCTCCGACAGACTGGTGACCCCGCATCTCGCCCGGAATGTGGCTGGAGATAGGCACCAGCAGCCCTCCTGACCCCAGTAGGGACAAGGGTGTAATGAAAATGGATGGATAAAAGCAATTCAGCATGGTTTGCTTTAATAAAACACTTGTACAGGGATTCTGATTGTTTAACCAAATTATTTTTGATATTTTATTTTAGTCTTAAGTATATCTTTGATACACACCTTTTCCTCCAACTTCATCATGCTTATTTGATTGTTGCCACTAAAATTGTTTGCGAATTACAAAACAAAGTGCTTCAGCAATCAGAAAATCTTCAGGGAGCAATTGATTCACTGCCATTTTTTTGTCTTTTAACTCAAGAAACATAAGAGTAAAAAAAAAAAAGACACGATTGTGTGCTGACATGGTTCTGCTGCAACTGATAAGAAACATGTACTACCAAGTAACAAATTTCCTTTGAAAAAGAGATAAGAAAACATTTAGAAAACCTCATGTAAACTCTATTCTGGGAAAGACATGAGAGAAAAAATTCCAGAAGCAGAGTTATTTTGCAAGGAAGCATAAACAAACTTTAAATGAGAAACCTCCCATCTTGGTGGATTTACTGCTACAAGCAAGTTGTATTTAGAAGACATATGGTAAGATAAAATTAAAATCAGAGAGAAACATATGCAGCTACTGCTGTTGAGCGATGTGGTCTGTCACAAATTAACAATCAGCTCACAATGATTTAGTTTCATAAAATATTCAATCCATTTGTTTCACATGTTTAGGAAAGGGAAGCTGTGCCAAGCTGACCTTTGCTCTAGTGAGTAAGAACAATACTCATAACTAAATACTGCTGAACTTATCTCGCCTACTGGAGAGAGTGAGAGACATGTCAATCATGGAGAGTCTTCATATACCCACACACTGCTGAAGATGGCAAAATAACTAAAAAACTGTGTGGGTGAGCTTCAGGTTTTGTTGAGATTTATATAAGTGTTGGGAGTGTCATGAATCCTGCCTGAAATGAAGGGTGAGCTATAGATTACCACAAGAAAAGAAGAATCATACGAAGGTTTTGGTTTATATTTTAACTACTTCAGTGGGGTGTCATTTTCTTTCAAGCATAAAAAATAACAAAGCATTGGACATTCATACATCTACTATTCATTTTAGGGTGACTTCTCATTTGCTGTTGACATTATTGTGTCTTTTGGATTTTTTTTAGGCTGACCACACACATGATTGTTTCACTCAGTTTTATTCTGTTTACAATCATGTAAGAAGAAAATAACAATAATAAAGGAGAGACTGGATTAAGACTAAAATGCAGAAAATAACAGCTTTATTGAAACATTCAAACATTAAACAAAAAGGTGAAACACATGCCATATATGAAGTGGTCTTTGAAAGAACTGGTTCACAAGATCTACAAAAAGCAATAAATTACATCTCAAATGCTCAAGAACCTTTACTTTTGAAGTTGTAATATGAAGTAAATTAACTTTGGCAGGGAAGGAGGAAGAGAGAGGAGTCAAATAAACATCCACTGTGAGAAGCCAGCTTTATTGTCATTCTGTGATCTCTGTTGTATAATAAATAGTTTCAAACTTTTAGAATTAAGCAATATTTACAACCTAATTTGAACTATTTCCACTAATAAAAAGAAACAGCACCGCCAAGGGAATTCTAGACAATTTTTTTCAGCAACAAAGAAGTAAGAAATTGGAAAATCTGTTAGTGTGGCACAAAACCCAAATTATTCTTTGGGTTCTGAATTCAGTGAAGATTCAACTCGGCTCATTTGTCACAGAGTCACGGTAAATTAAATAGAAGAACACTGCAAAGATCTGAATGAGAGCTGCAATTAAAAGAAAAATAGATGTTCTTCTGCTTTGTCAAACTTACTTGTTCTCCATCTCTCCTCTTTACCAAAGGAAAATGCTGATGCCCTTTGAAAGAAGCATAGCATGTATCTGACTGAATAATCAAGAATCCCTGCAAGCATGGATTCACATCTCAAAAGAATCTTCCCCCATCTGCCATGTTTTATGAATCACAAAGTATAAAATAACACATTATTTTGTCTCAAGAGCTAAATAACATTATACTGTTTAAAACATCTATGGTAAATTGTAGGATCTCAACTTCACAAACTTTTCTCGACTAATCATGCAGTGTTTAATTCTAACTAAAGCTTTGTTAGAAAATTTAAGTCTACTGGGAAGTCTCAAGTGAGACCTACAGAGTGACTTTGGATAATCATCAGTTAAATCATGAGAATTTTCTTTCATAACTTTAAAGAGAAAAGATCAGCCAAAGGAAGCCTAAACATTTGCTTCACAATACTTTCTACGCCAATGTGTCAAGGTTTGTGAACCAATTACATCATTTCTGCATAAATGTGATCAAGTGTTGATTCATTTTGCAGGCATAGTCAATTGCTCATTACGTAGACATTCTTTTAATCCAATATTTTAATTGTTACCATCAGAACAAATGCATAGGCTCCCCTGAGGCAGCAATAAACAGTACTCTACACTCTTCTGTCTGCCATTAGTCTTTTAAATAAGCTGCACTATCGCATTATTTCGACTTCGGTGATTCACACTTACTGTGTATTGTGTGGTCAGGTGGATTTTCTGATATGCTGTAATTGCGCTCTCATGTGTTTGTGCGGTTATTTCTTGTCTGCTCTTTCCTCTAAAAGTTTACTTAGGATCCAAAAATAGAAAAAACAGAAATTGGACTCGGGTGTTTTCTAGCACTGATATGATGATCGAATGTGAATGTATTTAACGTTTTCATCAATCAGCAGATCTATATTTCTGCTTCATGTTTGTCAAAGTAAAACTTTGTCACAAAAAATATAATTTTGCAGGACCTTATAATAGCTATTGGTGCTGATTTTGCTTCTATGAGATAGGCTTTTGACTTTATCAGAACTTGTATAAAAAATAACTTTTTCTTTCCATAACAATTTCACATAGGCAAAAAAAAAAATCTTGAAGGAAATATATTAGTTATTAATGCAGGGATTTGCAGTCTGTTCCTACAGAGCCACATGTGGCTGTATGGGCTCTTCACAATGACTCTTCATACCTTCTGTCAAATATTATGTACAAAAGATTACAATTGTTTTTTAAAAAGAAAACGAAGAAGCTAAATATATTAGTTCTTCTGTTCAGCACAAAATAATGACACCAAAGGCACAATCACTGTAAGTTTTATAAAAATTTTACGGCTAAAAAAAAAAAACGTAGGGCAGCACATCTTAGAGGACTGCACAAACACTTAGAGATGGGGAACTTATCTGTCACCTGCACATTCAACAAGGGGAATACTCTTTTTGAAGTCTCTATCTTGTTTCCAGCTTCTAATTACAATAATTTCAGGAACTAATTAACATTTTTAAGGGATTTGTTACAGTTATTGCAGGAAAAACAGCCTGCTCATGGCACTATTTGTTTCAGACTGGCCACTGGCCACAGCCACCTTGTCGTCTGACTGTTAATATTGAGATTTATTTATTTAATTACTTATTGGCAGCTGAGTTTATTTAAATATTTACCAAAGATAAAGGAAAGTTCAACAATTATTTTACAGATGTGTATCTTGGGAAATCATGTCAGTAATTTATCCTGATATAAAATGGTGTTAAAAATCAACACACAAAACTATTTCAAAGTTTGTGACAATAACTTGACTTGTTTAAATAAGGAGAAGCAACTCCATTTCTTCTACTCACATTTTATAAAAATATTTCTTCCATAAATTTTTCAGAAATGTAAACTTAAAAATGGCCTGCTTATGCAATCTATTCTTTAGTTGTCATTAAACTGAGCCACTGAGCATAGTGCTTCAGATCTCTTCCTGTTTTATGCTGCACCTAACAAGCATCCAAATTAGACCGGTGAGGAAACACACATGCTTGCCTTATTTCTGCACACACCTCTAAAGCCTTTAGTTGTTGGTCATTGATCCAAGTTGAGTTTAAAAAAAGCAACGGGAGACACGTAGAGAAACTAAAACAATGATAAAATGGAAGATAAAGTGGCAAATTTATTCTCTGCAGCCAAACAAAACCTGAAACAATGGCAAACAAAACAAATTATTCAGGAGCAATTAAGCAACTGCACAAGCCTGAGGCAAGCATTACAAACAACTTAGCCAAGCAGTGGGCATTAGAGATGTAGACTCATGAATAAATGATTCTCAGATCTCCAATTTGACATCAAAAAGATAGAGACTGAGCCTGCTATCAAAGGCACTCCATTTTTGCTCGTGTCACAGCCAAGGTAATATCTTTTTATTTCTTACTCTGCTTCTGCAAACCCCCACCTTAACCTCTTTTCTGTCTCTTTCATTTTATTCTTCATGCAACACATTGTAACTATGTCCCTTTACCACTGCATCAACGTTTGATACTGCAGCGCCCAGCCCACAGGCCTCCTCCTGTGGGTGTCAAGACATCAGAAAGCAGCAAAAGTCAACCACCTGCTGTGTTTGCCCCCGCACCTCGTTGCTTGATCAGCGAAAACCATTCCTGCTTGATTTCAGACATGAACTAATGCTGACAAAGTAACATGCATCAAAATGGATGCATCGACTCTGTAAATGACCAATAATATGGCCAAATGCATTTAAATAGTTGTTTAATGCCTGTTTATTTAACTATGAAATTTTAAGTTCCCAGTGTTTCAGTTAGAAATCCCAGGGCTGATTTTGTTGCTGTTACCAGTAGTAAATCCAACTTTGTATAAAACAATAGATATAAACATGTAAAACAGTCATGGGGATTACAATGACATGTATGGGGTAAAGTGGGGCTGGATAAATAAATAATATTTTTGATGCCAATACATTAATTCTGAATATGGATGAATATTGTCTTTTTCTTATTTTCTTTTTAAGATATAATGCAATGGCTGGTTCAAAAGGAAAAGTGGAAACTAATACATGTCATGGGGTTGTGATGATGTGAATGGCATTGTGCATGCTATTGTCACTAAGAGCAAAATTGTATTTGTTATTACTTAAAAATATAACCATTTTTTACTGCATTGGTTTCTCTATTATTTTATGGTTCTGTTCGCTATAGAAAATAGTCTTTCACACAGTAAACGCTGTCAGAAGTTGACCACCATCTGTCCCGGTGGATACTGGTCTACTTCACTGGCCGCCCACAGTATGTGAGGTCACAGGACTGTTCTTCCGACAAGCAGGAAACTGTCCTGGCACCATTCAACTTCACCCTCCACACTGCAGATTTTACTTTCTGAAGACAGTCTTTGACTTTGTGTAAATCTTATTTATTCTAGTCTGACTGAGCTATGTTTAGGAATGCAATTTTTAAACAAAAAAAAAATTACCAAAAATTATACAGCCTTCGGTAAAAGACTGTATGGTCCTTTATCCTTATAGATAAGGATAAAAGTGCATGAATAAAACACACAAGAAGACACTTGTAAGATAATCAAAAATATCAACTGATATGAAAAGTTCAAGTCACATTGTTAAAAGGCAGAAAAAACAAAGGAAAATGGAGAGAAGTAGTCTGTCTAGAGTGCTATAGCAATTTGTTCTATATAAGAGGAAACAACCAGACTTCTCCGAGCCTCACTCCTAGATTTCATAACAGCCGAGGTCAGTTGCTCAGCAGACCTCAGTGATCTCAGATGGAGCATAAGGGTGAAGCAGATCAGAGCTATACAGCTCTGATCTGGCATGGTCATACAGACATGCCAGAGGAATAACTTTAGACATTGCAATTGTCCAGACAGGCAGTGAGAAATGCCTGAATCACCCCTTTTGAAGTTCTGTCTATCACGATTTAGCACTGATTTGCTTCCAAGATTTATAATAACACTCCACAATCACTCCCAAAATTAATTCCAGGTTTGTGACGTTCATGTGTAGCAGTAGAGTTGCAGGACTTAACTTATTTTCTAAAAAAGAAAGAAAAAAAAATATATGAAGACATTCAAGTCAGAGCAATGGTTTGATGATGTAGGCATATTTTTTTTTTAACTGCATGTAAATCTGACTACATTTTGTTGAAATCTCATATTTTTTAGTCAGTATATCTTAAATCCTCTAGTCTTGCATGTTTTGGGTATTTCCCTGCTGGCAAACACCTGACTTCCAGCAATGGGAAATTCAAAGGCTTCCTCTCCACTTGATGGCATTCTGAGGGGAAAATGCTATCATTTGAATCAGGTGTGCTGGTACATAGACATATTTAAACCGTCTAGGACTGTGGGGTCTGAGGATCCGCATTAAGAAAGACTGGTAGCATATTGTTTATTTGCATATAGTTGCATCAAGGCCCAGTAGTCTATGAAGACCTAACGACCTGTTCAAGGTGTACCCTGAAAACAACATTAACAGTAAATAAGACTTTGGCTCAGCAGATGGCTTGTAAAAAAAGCTGAATATTTCAGCCTAATTTGCTGTAAGCTTGACCATGTGCTAATTAACTTTAATATAAGGTTTATTTTAAATAATCCAGATACATTTAACTAATTGTGGTATTTAAAACAATGTTTTATGACTTGCAGGGTATAAATATTTTGTATAAATTTGGTACAGAACAATAAAAGACATTGGATAACTTGTGATGTTGGTTATATCTAAATAATATTTGGGGCAACAGAAGAAGATTTGTCTTAATGCTCCAAATAGGACAATATTTGTGGAGACATGTTGTATGATGTATTACTGGATTTTACCATTATGGCATCTTTATAAATAGCTTACAGGTTTAAAACTGATTTAAAAACTCACCCAGGGAGCCACTCATCAAGAATCTCATTTGCTGCTTTGCATTACTGCTTAACAACACACAAGTAAACTCTTCAGTTTTTTTTAATTAATCCTAGATACTCTAAAAACATTTTTAATTGATACTTGTTAAAAAATTGTTTTAGTGTCTTATGAAAACATTTCTCATCTCCTATAAGAAATAACTGCCTTGCTTAAATTGTATTTTTTTACTAAAAATGAATTTAATGCATTTGAATCAATTTTGAAGCTTCCAGTTTTATTTTCTGTCTGACAAACTTTGTATTTCAGACAAAGTAAAAGACAGAGTAAGCATAAAAAACTGAAAGCGAAACAAATATCAAAAGGAATCAGTAAAAATGGCAGATGAGGCGGAAGGAAGGAGAGTAGGAGAGAATAGTTACAGTCGGTGTTTGTCTAAGGGCGACAGGCAAGATAAATGCAACATGTGCACAAAGTGTGAAGCAAAGGGGGAAAAAAACAAAAGAGAAGCACAGGAGGGAATAAAGCAGTTGTCAAAGATTAAGTGGATCAAGAGGTGTTTGCTGTTTATAGAAATGTACTACATTTACAAAACAAATTAATTTTCTCCAGTTTTATGTGTGCTATTCAGTAAGTTTAGCAATATATTTTAAATATGTATGTGACTTTGTGTGGTTTCCATGGCAGGGTG
This sequence comes from Girardinus metallicus, assembly GCA_903067095.1. Classification (NCBI taxonomy): domain Eukaryota; kingdom Metazoa; phylum Chordata; class Actinopteri; order Cyprinodontiformes; family Poeciliidae; genus Girardinus; species Girardinus metallicus. The sequence goes on from CAEGAE010085042.1 coordinate 28,971, forward strand.
TCAAACAAATTTTCATTTCAGGCCACATCAAAATGGCCTGAGAGGTAGTTTCTTAACTACCTTCTTACAAACTGTTAAAATATGACATCTTTCTCTATTTTCAATGAGTACTTCCAAAATTAAATAATATTCCTAATAAAAGTTATTTCACACAGTACAAATAAAAATACATTTGATTTGATTGTTAAAATAATATTTAAGTACAAAGGAGTCATCTTGAAATTTCTATTTCTGTGGCCCTCTAAGAGTGTAGTGGACCACAGGAATAGTTCTGGCAGGCCGGATTTGGCCTGAGGGCCTTTAGTTTGACACATATGTGCCAGATAGTTTTTTTGTGCCAGATATGTTTTACTGATGCTAACCAACAACACAGTCACACCCAAAATTATTTATCATTTAAAAGGACCTTATCCCATGCAAACACACACACGCACACACTACTGTTTTTCAGATCTAAAATGAACTGCAAAATCAACTATGAACCGGTTGGGTGCCTAGGGATGAATACAACTCTTCCATTACAGACACCTTTTAATGTTGTCATGGTACATCTGACTTGCTGTGCTCATAATTTCATTTATCTCGAGGGCTGGAATGCCATTATATCTGGTTCAGACTTTGCAACACACAGCTTACAAAAGAGTATAAACAGCAAGCAAGGAAAATTTATTTCAAATGAAAAAGCTTTAAAAATCCTTTCCTGGATTTGTCAAGCTGGGCTTAGTTTTCTGCAACACGTTGGCAACAACAGAAACGAAATTTGGAATAAAGAAGCAATGTGCTGCAGGTAAGAGAAACAAAACTCTCTGAGGCGTGAAAGGTGCCTGACATCTGTCAGATGGCAGGATTGCTAAATCTTATTCCTACAAACCACAGTCATACATTTGTTGATACTTTCAGAATCAGAAGGATGCACAAACTCTGCCTTGCACGCATTAAACATGCAAAAATCTTTGATTTTTATTCATTGATATTATATTTCCAAATGGATTTATCCCCTTTCAGGTCCACTGTGTACATAAATTGCTAGTAAGCTTTACACAAATGTAGCAATATTCATGATGGCTTCATTTTGTAGTAACACCACCTCATGTTTTTGGGTTTGTGTTTTAGCTGCAGTTGTTTTGAAAGAAAAGTGGAACTTGTTTCCCTTTTTAATAAGCATACTACAGCATTCAGCTTTTACTCCACAAGGGTTCAAAAATCTACTAATAACACGTTATAAGTTTCATAATGCTTACATAGCCAAGCTTCCATATTTCTTAATGATATAGCAAACTACTAGAATCTGGTTCAGAAAGTCTGAAAGGAAGCACAAAATCAAAAATCCTACTTTCATGAAGAACAGATTATACATAGGATTGTTCAAGAGCAGCTATTTTCAGAGCAACAGTGATGTGTCATCCTTATTCTCTTTGTGCCGGTGTATTTTTCTAGTCACTCTTTTTTCCCTCACCCAGTCCCATGTATTCATACATTTTATACTTATCCACAGTTAATTTTTAAATGTGTGTGCTGGATAATGCTTTCTTTCTGAAAAAAATACAGAAATCTCTATTTTGCCCAAATTCAATTTGATGTTTTATGTCCACGGCTTCATTTTGTTGCTCCTTTTGTAACTTGCCTTCAGACAAAGCTGTTTTTCCACAATCTGTCTCATTAACAAAAAGAGTTTTTTTTTTTTCTTTGCTTCTCGTCTTTGTGAGAATGGTGACATTATCTGACAAAGCACACTGAGTGCTGACTCTCTGCTGACAAGCAATGACAGCATGAGTGTCGCAGAGAAGCACAAGGTACTTTGTCTTAATGAGCTGCCATACAGTTTGAGTTCTCCTCCACCTGTTATACAAGTTATCTCTCTTTATTCTTCCTGGGACTGGTTTCTGCATCCAACTGTCTTCTTTTATGCTTCTACTTATGCTGTCTTAAAAAGAGAGACAAAGAGCCAAGAAAACATATGCAACCTTTTATATTCACTTAGCAAAACAAAGAGAACATGTTTAGATTATCTTTAATTTACTCTAACAAGTTTGTTTGAGTAAATTCAATGTCTACAAACAAATTAGTGCCCAGACCAATCAAGAAAATCTCATGTGTGTTGTTCAAAGACATTTTACAGTGCTGGAAGGTCGGATTTAAAGATGTGGGATTCTGCAATGTAGTTGTCTCTACTTTCTCAAGCAGCAAAGTCTTCTAAAATGTTTTTAGTTTTTTCAAACTCATAGAATGGTAGAAAACTCAAAAATTTCTCATGAAAGAAGAGAGGATTTTTTATATGAATGATATGACTCATCATGGGTATTATTACAGTACATCGGGGGTAAGAATAAGAACTACAATATTAAAGGTAATGTCCTTATTACTTTGTGTTAAGAGAGAGTATTTCTGATTTACTTTTGCATTTTTTCCCCTTAACTGAATGCATGTATGAACTTTTCACCACCTGTAATGACCAATACTTCCTGATAGAAAAGATGATGTATCTCAATGGGACATTACTGGTTAAATAAAATAAATCATAAAGTCCTATTTGATGCTAAATGAAAAAAGTCATTGTGGTTTTTTTTTTAGAATCTGGACTATATTTAAGCAAAAATAACATATTTAGGCGGTGTTAGTTTGTATATTGTATACTGAATAGTACTTATATGACACCTTCATTTTAAATGTATGTATACACAAAAATAGAGATTTTTGGCATTAGAGACACCTTAGGTTAAGATAAGGGTGACAGCCACATTACATAAACTGGTCAGTTATGAGCTGAATTATTCTACATTGATTATAGTCCTTAGAACACATTTTTCAAATGCAAAAGCTTTTTTTCTAATTGTGAAAAAAATGGTTTTTGGACACCAAAGAGGAGTTTTCCATGGTTACTGTTCATGCATGAAATACCACTAGAAAAAGAACAGCAGGTATACTGAGCCTTCCATTCAATGGCCTGATTAGCACCGACTCACTACTTTGCTGATATTATTTCAAAGCAGCTATCAGACAGTAAAATGCCTGATTAAGACAATGCAGATGACTTACTGTTCCTTTTTTTTTTCTAAGGAGTTAAGAGGATGTTTCTACGAACCAGATTAAATTGACACAGAACCGCCAGTTCTAAAGAAAACAGCGAGAAAAGATGATACAAGTATAGAAACTCCTGAAAGAACTTAATCTACATAGTGCTGCAAATGTGATAACTATTTTTTGATGCCATTATTTCCTGACTATTAGTGCTGACATTGGAACTTGGCAAAGGCACTAGCTCAGTCTATCTGGCAGGGACTCTGGAGTTTTACTGTCAGGCTGCATCACCCAATATGCAGAGTACCATGTTTGAGCAGGGATAGGATTCAACAATTTTTTTTTTTCATTTTCCAAAGATAATTTAGAAAAAAATAAACAAAAAACATCATGGCACTCCTGTATAAAAAAAATCACTGCTTCAAAGAGGAAGATTCACAAAGTAGTCCTCTAAACCATCTGTTTACAGATATTGTGTCTCTTACTTCTGTATTCAGGATTAGTGACAGACATTTCATTATATACAGGTAGAGCCAAAGATGCCTTGTTTTTTGCTGATGCAGTTATTTCCACATAGTGTATACCATAAATGCTACTTCAGATAAATTCTTTTTTTTTTCCCATGAGCATTGCATCTGTGCTTTCTGGTGTCTAACCACATGCTGGACCACATACCTAACATAGACAAAAAAAAAAAAAAAAAAAAAAACTTTAGAAAAAAGTGACCTTGTCTCTTTTGGCCCACATTAACGGTCCTCTGCTTCAGAGACACTTCACTAATGCACAGTAATCCTCCAACACAATGACCCCAATCCTTTAAATCTGTCAACAGGGAAGCTGATGCTCCAGATTAGAGATCCAGCTGCAATGATACCAGGGGACTCTACTCCTTTCTTGTCCATAAACTCTGTTATTTATAGTTTAAATTTCCTATAATGTGTAAGGCTCTCCTCAGGGTTTTTGAAAGTGATTTAATTTTTTGAGGTGAAAGTTTTCTCAATGTGACAAAGTCTGCATAAATGTGATCAAGCCAAGCTTCACAAAATGCAGATATTAATTGTTTGGCTAATATGGCAAGGATGGAATAACACAAAGGAAAAAAAAAGCAATATGATAAAACATTGGAATAAAAGACAAAATAAAGCATGTAGTATTATTACGTATGTCCAGAAAATATGCATTTATTAACCAAATTAATTCTGCACTTGAAATTCAATTATTTTAAACATTGCCGCACCAAGTTGAATATGGAAAAGAAAATTGGTAGCAAAAAGGAAATTTCACAAAAGTGTCTGATTCAACGGGATTATATTAAAATTGCTTTTTATCATCAGTCTAAATCTGCAGCTGTTTGCAGAGAGTGACTTGTGCGATGTCACATCTGCAGAGGCAAATTCATGTTGTGCATGGCATCAGATTATCTGGTCTTCTTTAAGCTGCAGACAGTGTTTATTCATCACAGCTTGTAGAATGTAATTTTGAGCTGCGCTCACCTCGGAGACACGGGGAGGAGTGGAAATGGAAAAAACTGAGCCATGAGTTATCGCATGTAGGCCTCCATGTTTGGTAAAATACCTGTAATTCTTTAGGGATGGAACCAGGATACAAGAAATGAGGGACAACATCTGTCGTCTTGTTTTTTTGTTTGTTTTTTTTTTTCATAGTGCAGCAGCACTGAATCATAACACTGGCAGGCCTATCCAACATAGTGGCATTTTGGAGAATGATGACATCAGACGTAAATCATATTCAGAAGTGATTAAGACAATTAAATCCCCTTGATTCCTGGCAAAGCTTTGAAAATATAATCCTAACAATTTGCTGTGTTCTTCTTGGAATTTCTATGTGATCTGAAATCAGTGACTCAATAAAGCTTCAAATGAAATATAAGAAAATCATCGTAATGTTTTATTTTTAGAACTTTGTCAGGAAATGCACACATCATTTTTGTTTAAAAACATGAAAATGTCCCATAAAAAAGGCATCATATTTTTTTGCAACCAAATGAGAAACATTTCAAATGAATATGTGCTGCACTGACAGTTTTTTTACACTTAGTTTTGTTTTCTCTCCTGGTTGGAACAGCATCTAATCAGGATGGACCTGTGGCTTAAACTACCTGTGTACAAAATGTTAAGAAATATTCCTCATCACACTCTCTGCCCGGACAACAGCATGAATTAGTTTCTCATGAAGACTATTGACCAATTGCTTGAAGTAGAACAATGACCATTGTATATTTTCTGACATGTCACAGATTTTGTTATCAGAAAATTGTTATTTACAAGGAAGGAAACCTCTCATATTGCAGTCTGATGACTAAACTATAACAGAAAGTAGAGAACTGTACAAAAGTAAGTAGTGATTACTGAGGGCTTTTTTGCTAAGAAGTGTATAAATATGTAAATTAGCATACAATACATATCTATATTTACATAACATTTTTTTTTATCTAAACACAAAACATTTTGACAATTTTTCTAAGTACCAAATAACATTTATTTTTGTGCTCTACTTGCAAATCTGCATTGAAGCAAATCTTGACACATAAAATATCCTTTATATAATTTATCTATATGAATCCTTTAAGGTTATTTAAAGCTAACCATTTTTTAAACATTCCCAGAATATGCAGCTTATTTTGAAATATAGCACCTTGTAAATGTATTCATACCAATTAAACACATTTTGTGAAGTTACAACCACAAACATTTCTGTGTTTTATTGGGATTTAACACAAAAAACCAAAATAGAGCAGTATTGCAGGAACAATACAACAAAGTTTCATGAGTCAGAAACATTGTGTAAAAAAAAAAAGGCATGGCTCCTTTCCCTTTCATTTCACAATTATGAACTACTTAGTGTGGATTTTTGTTTTACATCAAATCTGAAAAAAATAAATGGGGGATTATGATTGTAGTGCGACAAATTGTGGACCAATCAAGAGGTATGAATATATTTAAAAGGCACTATATTCCTCTGTCAACATATATGTACACCTCAGTAAACTCACTGGGGCTCTCCTAATGGTGTGACAACAGGCCATGGCATGTCAGGTAAAGGTGCCTGGGGTTGAGGAAGAGGCTGCTGCTGCGTTTTCTGGTTAGCCCAGTTTAAGTCCACACCATTCTTCTTGAGCGCAGTCAAGTGCTTGATGTCCAGTGTCGTGAAAGTGGTAAACTGGACTTGATTCCTCTTACTGGTGGGAGAATGCAGAGGCTCGCTGCGGTGTGGCCTTGCCAGCAAAGTGGCTGACCGATTTGCCATGGGGTCGATGCCCTTTGCTTGAAACTGGTGTTGCTGGGAGCTGCTCCTGCAGCGTCCCAATGTAGCCGTTCTCTCTGGGACAGCAGGGGCACTCACAGTTGGCAAAGACCCCTGCAGGCCACTGGGAACCATTGAATCTATTGAATGATGGGACTCAAGAGGCCGGTGAGGCTCACGTTTCAGTGTTGCAGCTTGAGCTGGGGCAGCTGGAGCACCTGGTGGAGGTGTGTTGTGACTGTTGCTCCCCATCCACACCCAGTCATGTTTGTGATCCTTCGGGTCTGCAGTGGGTGCTGGGGTTGTCTGTATGGGGGTCTTCTGTTTTCGAAAACACAGCTTGTACGATGCACAGTTGAGCAAAAATGCCATGATAGCGATACAAGAGACACCTATCAAAGAATACATGCCAATCTCCAAGTCGGACAAGGCTTTGAAAGTCCTGATGAGATCGCTCTCAATTACTTTAGGGGTTTTAGTTTTCGTAGACTCGTTCTCAGGTTTGTCACCTTCCGGAGTGTCATTGTTAAAAGATGAATTAGAGTTGTCAAACATGTTCCCATATCTTTTCTTTTTCCCATCTCCTTTACTAACAAAACTCACTGTTGGTTTGGCAGTGTTCAGCTGTGCATCAGACCATAAGTTCTTGATAGCTGTAGGAGTGACCATGCTAATAACGCTAGATGCAGCACCCCCTGTAGGTCTTGTTTTTCCAACCCATACTCCAGGTGTTTGTACATATCTGTTTGGAAGGGTTGTTGTGATAATGCTTTCTGCTAAAACAGCCTGTTGGTTGGTCATTGGGCCAGTGGATGGCCTTTTATCCATAAAAGTGACAATTTTTTGCAATGTCCCTGCTATTTTAATGCCACCCACCGCTTCCACATTTTTACTTGCTCCTCCTGCTATGACTCTTCCACTCTGAAAGTTAGTCTTGAGAATCCCTACTCCCACCGCCAGCTTGCTCTTCCTCTTGGACTTCTGGCATTCCTCACAGATCCTCAGCTCCACCTTCACCTGCCTCCCGCGGCCTTCGCCTTCACCTTGTGCAACCACGAATGTGGACAGTGGTGTACGCCGCACAGTGGCTACCCTCTCATCATTGGTGGAAACAGTGAGGGAGTAGACACCACGGTCAAAAAGCTCCAGTGGAGCAACTGCCCCATCACTGAATTGAACCCAACAGCTGACCACTGCTTCCTGTAACAAAACAAGAAGAAGAGAAAGTGCAAACTGAGCCATGTAGAGTTTTTCAACATGTACATCAGGAAATGGGAAGCAAATTAATTTTCCTTAGCCTTTGCAGAGAATGCTATTTGAATGACATCCATCCATATTCATGTAAATATTGCATGTTTTGAAACAATCAACTTACTCTGTTTTAGTACTCTACATTCAAGACAAAATACAAATATTGCAGCTCACAATGAATTTATGGCAGATATTTTTACAGTAAGGAGATTTCAAATATGATCCATCAAAAACTGAAATTAAAAGGGATTATGAAAGAAGTCTGCTACAAGGGATAAAAAGGAAGGGAAGGAGACAGTACACAATGGAAGGACAAAGTTAATAGGGCACACAGGAGGAAGTAAAGAGGAAAGAGGTAGCATCAAAGGTAGGAGAAGGAAGGGTAAAAATATAGAAGGGAGGACATATGTAACAACTGGCGCAGGGGATGGTTGTTTTTAACTTTCTTGTACAAGCACTTTGAATTGTCTTTGGCTGAAAGGTGCTGTATAAATAAAGTTGCCTTGCCTTGACTGAGGAAAGCATAGGAAGTTCAGCAAGTTCAGTTCGGTAAGTTCTATATTTTTATCCTTAATCAGACTTGCAAAACACTGAAATAAAATTTCCTACTTTTCCAAACTACATAGAAATTTTGCAAATCAGTTTTATTAATCTCTTCAAAAACATGGAATAAAATAAAACACGTATAAGTATGGCTTTTAGTTTAAATCTATGATAATAATTCATGTAATAGTATAGCAGATGTCCTTCAACGCGACAAAACATTTTGCACTTACTGTCACCTTATGGACAGAATTAGCAAATCAAATGACATTACAACAAAATGACCCATTTCCTGTGGCTAATATGAGCTACTGGGTCGCCACAAACCTAACCTATATTTTAGATCTGAATACATTGTGAATAGCCCTAAGCATAACAGCTTGCTATCACAGACACAATTGGCTGGTCATCCGCAGTGGCAGGTTTATTGACTGGGGCAGAACAGCCATGGCAGTGCACTGAATGTAAAAGAGAGCATGTCTGTGAAAGGGAGCTGGTTTAAAATGGGCAGACTGCCACAGCTAAATGTGTGAGTGAGCTTTTAACATGATCATCTGTCTGCCTCGTCTTGGTCTCTCCAGAGCTCTGCAGCTGCTGATGAGGGTCCAGAGTGAGAGAATACTCACACTGAAGAAATAAAAAGAAAGCAAAAATGTTATTATTTTGCTATTGTAAGTGTGATGTATGTTCCTTTTTGGTAGAGTTTAATATTTAAAATGCCTTTATATAACCAAAAGCATGTGAGGTTAAAAAATAACCCAGATCTTATTGAAAGTTGAAATTGTCATAAAAAAGCTAGTTAGGTTGTTTACTTTTGTTCTCAATGTTTCCAAAGGAAAAATACTATTACTGTATTAAGATTTTTACTCTTTGTTTACATTCATTGTTTATGTTCTTGAAGAAAACATTAATTTGTCATTTGGTTTGGGTTCACAGATCAGAGCATTGATCCATGAATGTAACATAAAGCAAAGACTTTGAAACCACCTATCGCTCATAAGTCCATGTGTAGTTTTTTCCGTGACTGACGCAAGCTGAAAGGAAATCAAGTAACTGCTGTAATCACAATAGGTTTAAATTTTGTTCCCTGCTCTTGTGCAATATGTGTTTGATGTTTTTATAATAGAAAGAAATTGAGAATAAGAGAATAATTACGCAATGTTTTGTTGATAATATTTGCACACGTTCATTAGATACATTTCTCCTGGTTAGATCTAAACTATCGATCTAGTTCAGATCTAACCAGTCCAATAACTTTAGAATGAAATAGCTGTTAAAAACTCCATAGCTCAAATATTAAGATTTGTATCATTAGCCTATGTACAGCTACATTTTGAGTAACAGTAAGCGATTTTGCCAACTCCTAAAGCATGAAAAAATAAGCAAAAGGCACAAAGGGAGTAACAGTTTTTTTTTTTTTTTTTTTTTTGTTATTCTCTTGCTAAGGATGATAGAATGGCACCCTGGTAGACGAGCCATATTAGCCATGTTAAAAAGTACTTTTACATCAGTGAACTCATATGTCGATCCATCCATCCATTTTCTAACACCCTTGTCCCTCGTGGGATCGGGAAGGGTGCTGGTGCCTATCTCCAGCTAACGTTTCGGGCGAGAGGCGGGGTCACTCTGGACAGGTGGCCAGTCTGTCGGAGTGCAACACAGAAACAGACAGGACACACAACCATGCACACACACTTAGGGAGAATTTAGAGAGACCAATTAACCTAACAGTCATGTTTTTGGACTGTGGGAGGAAGCCAGAGTACCCGGAGAGAACCCACGCAAACTCGATGCAGAAAGACCCCAGGCCGGGGATCGAACCCAGAACCTTCTCGCTGCAAGGCAACAGTGCTACCAATGGCGCAGCCCAAACTCGTATGCGTGTTATGTAAAAAGACAGTCACTATTTTAGTAGGAGCGTAACTTTGCCTCTGCAAATTAAAATGATTTCTTGTTACACTGCTCTATCTCTCTTCCTCAAAATCACTTAAAATATTTTATGATTTTTTGCAACATACTTGTGCAGAATTAATGTGTGGGAAAAATCAAAGTGACGGTTTTATAAACTTGCTGCATCTGTGCAAATTTTAAAACATCACAACTAAAGTCTGCCAGGTAATTTTTGTTGAAATACAAAACAAAGCCCTGCTTCTTCTCTGGGAGTGTGGGAATACAACGCATATTTAAATATGATTCTCCTAAAATACCATTATGTTATTTTTCCTCATGCATTTTATTTATTTTCAGCAAAGATGAAAATAAATAATATGCAAGAATCTTATTAACCCCTTCATACATTTTTTTTTTTATCTTACCTCATAGTAGGAATGATGTTCGTCTAGGTATATAATATAAAATTACTTAATATTTTATTTGGAGAATTCAAGAATATTTTACAGCTTAAAACATTTATTTTGGAGTGGAATCTGAAAAAAACATAGTTTGTAGGCCCCTGGTATAACCTTTAAGTGCTCAAAAAATTTTGGGAGTTTTTATCAGTAAATACGGCTTATAGTGCCAAAGCACTTTGAAAGGTCAGTAAGACTAGCACTAAAATGCTACATAAGTGCTTATGATTTACTATGTACTAAAACTGCTTTGGAACCGTGGAAAGCATGAATGTACAAGAGACCTTGAGTCTGTTTTACTTTTGCTTTTTGAGAAGCTTCATAATGGAGCAAATAACATTTCTAAGTAATGTCACCATCAAGAATAAAATTCAATGTTAAGCTTGATGTAGTAATGTCCAGCTGTCTCAACATTATGTAAAGGCTGTGTGTCCTGTGAAATGCTTATGTTTGTTCTCTCCTTATAGTTATAGTTTAAGTCAGAAATTACAAGCTTAAATTTATTTACATTTTGACTCAGTTAAAATGATTGTTTTGAAAAAAATAATTCTTATTGACTGGTAGCTGCCAACACTAAAGATTTCACACATGCTGTGTCTAATTTTTATTTTTTTTTTAAGTATGGTCTATAAACTAAAAGGCATGTTTTTAACCTCAGTTAGTTCAGTAGGACCCCTCTGCAAGCAGCAATATATTTATTTTTTGAGTATCTAATGATGCTAATGTCAATTCTGTTGCTTTTTTATGCATGCACCCAAGTGAGTGTTTCACAGCTGATGCAACTAATTAAAAAGAGGAAAATGTCACCATAGCAATGCCTCGAGTAAAATGGTGAATACATGAATGGTGTGACTTCAGAAAATTTGGTGTTGCACCACAGAAGCAAAATCCTGAACCCAAAATAATGCACCAAAAGGTTAATCTGAAATTGTCCAGTAAAGCAAACATGATAAGCATATGAAGCAAGAGAACAATTTTGTTTTCTTCACACAAATTTTTGAAACCTCAGAAACTCAGTTATAACAAGTTACAACAAAATGGAAGCCTAATCAAGCAACAACAGCCTTGCATCTGATTAACTGCTCTGTATGAAAACATCAACAGCAGGAGAAAAATGTGTGTGTACTGAACACTGTAGCTATATGAATGGAGTCAGATATGTGTTTAGAAACAAGAGCATGTCCATCTGAAGCCCTGGTTGTTCATCGTTATCGAGACTAACAAGTACTGTAACATCCATAATGTCATTGGTGAGTGTGTTAAGCAGGAAAAGATCATATGTGTAGGCAGCTCACTTAATGCTGTAGAGTTATGTTAAGTGTTATGAATTAAAGCTGCTGATGAGCATATGCATGATTTTCATTTTATTGAATATCAATGCCCTATATCATATAGGGTTTTTGAGTGGTCCAATTAAAGTTGGAGTTAAGTCCAAATAATATTTGATTTTTGAGAACCTTTCAATGTGGCTGAATAACACAATGCTATAAAGAGAAGAGGGTAGAATTTCTAACACAGTGATTTAAGGCTCATGCTGCCAATTAATGGCAGTACTAGTCATTATGTTTGGGAAGCAATTACTTTCTCTCAGAGGCCCAGGTTTGTTGGTTAAAATATATATAAACTGTTTTGAAATAAGGTGGAAACAAATAAAAACATTTACAAAAATCCATCACACAATTCTGTTTACGACAGTTTCCCAGTTGTTTACCTGTTTGAGCTCTGTGATTGTCTCCCTTGTGGTTGTTGTGGCAACAATAGCCCTATTGCTCCCAGGGCTGAGCTGAAGAGACAGAGAAAGTCCGGAAACTAACTGCACTCCCAGTTCTGTCACGCTCACTTTATCATCTACCACCCGGATGCTCCTCTCAGCCAGGACCAGTGACGTCACCGGGGACAACACCTGCAACCGCAAACACAGGCACACATTCTGGCTGCAATAAAACGACTTCAATTGAGATACACACACAGGTCTGCTGATGCCTCACCTGCACAACAGTGGTCCCAACAGCCCGTCCTTGCAGTACAGCACCATCTTGCACTCTGGCTACTTCAGGATCTGCTACTTTTAGAGCATAGCGCACGAGGTCAGTCACATCAACCTATAAATGTAAAAAAATGCAAAAATAAACACTAGATCACTGCAAATGCTTGTAGGAGCACACACTGGATTGTCACCTGCGTATAAAGTTTGTACATTCAAGGTACTTCAATAATAGTTTGTCTGTATGCTGGTAATGAAGGAGTGCTCTATGTTTTTACCTGCCAATCAGAACCTAAAAAGTATTCAACAGGCTCTTCTCCAGTAAGTGGGCCAGGCAGAACCTTAGAATCAGCCTGGACCACAAAAGGTGTGAGCACCCTCACTGTCGAGAGTTGGTACTGTAACATGCATCCTCTTCCCTTCCTCATGTCCTCATCTTCTTCACTGTCCCATGTAGATCTGACACACAAAAACAATAAATAATTAGTCATATATTTGTAGGAACACAGATGTAAAGAGTGCTGAGAAAAGCATAGGTGAATCTTAACAGTTGAGATTGATATTAAAAAGGTCATTTTGGTGGTTTTGGCTTACAGTGGATGAAAACTCACAATTCTGTAAGTCTAAAACTGTCAATATTGCTGGGTAGTAATAACAAATTATTATTGTTATTACTATTGTATTGGTGAGATGTGGCCTGGAGAGGATCAACCTGTGTCTCTGCTGAGATTTTAAGCAAGCTTTGGCAGCTGCTTGCAGCTTGTCTGCATTGTTGGGTCTGGTGTCATCTGCCTCTAGATTATAACTCACTGTGGCGCTGTTGACCAATCAAGCACAGTGATACTGTTCTCATTAAATCAGGCACTTTTACCTTTTGGTAGTGTGAGTACCAGCAAAGTTCTGATAATAAAATCTACATTTCCATAAAGACTGTCAAAAAACAGAAGCTTAAGGAAGATGTCAGTGGCTTCCTCATAATTTGTAAGCCATAACATAATATTTCTGTATGGAAACTTGATTTTATTCAAATGATTAAGTTAAGATTTTATGTTAATCTATGTTTAGAGTTTTAATTAGCTGCAAACCACAATCCACAAAACTGAGATAAACACTTTAAATATATTACAATTCATAACCTATTCTAAGGCATAATCCAGCACTAAAATGATATGTTCTCCCTTAAGAGCAAACCCAGACTGGCTGTCTCAATTTACTTCCAGCATTTCTCAGACAACTGCAGCACAACAAAAACATGCTGCTAATCTGTGAACTTCTGAAAGAACAATAGTGAAGCCCATCAGTATTGTTGTGGTTGCTTTAGAGGCGAAGCCTATGTGGAGTGACCTTTTTCCTCAAAATCAATTTAACTTAAATTAACCAAGATTCCACAGCTGAGCGGTTTATTTATATGTGGTAGAGGTTAAGCTGTGAATCTCTCTACAACGATCATATAATTATCATACAGTCAGCTGGTCCTGCCACACGGTGCACCTCAGGTGTGCTGCAGGGTTGGTGGAAATGTTTTTACACTGCAGGCTGAAAGCTCCCGTTAAGAGTCCAAATAAACATCATTACTATTTAGCCGGAGGTCACAGCTTAGCATGCGATGGTAATGCTACTTGAATTTAATCCTTTACCTGATATCTAGTTCAACATATCTATGAAGGCATCCAAAGTTAGTAGACAAACAACAAAAAAGACTAAGAAACATATCAGGCACAGAAGGGTTTAGGTCATGGTTAGGTTATGCACCGAGATTCCAAACTTTGAAAATCTCAAGAAGCAAGGCACTGTTCAATCTATCATCAGCACATTTAAAGGGTATTGCATTAGACTGAGTCTAAGATTCACTTTGCAACAGGAATAGAAAGCTATACATAAAATCAGTGCTACAGTGGAATAATATATGCATAAAATCAAAATACATTCCAAAAATGTTTGTAGCTCTTACATGACTAAATGTAAATACGTACAAGTTGAATACTTTTAGAAGGTTCTGTCCCTCTTCCTATTCAGAACAATTACTCTTTCTGATTTCTGACCCACAATCTGTTTGTATCTGGATCCTGGTATTGAACTTTAGGCAGGGGAATGACATCCATTATCAAAGAGTATCGAGTGGGGAAAGTAATGACTTTACTGTACTTATTGATTGAAACCTTACTAACCTTTATTTCCAGGACATCAGTGCTGTGTCTAATGCTCACTCACTTGCCAATGCGTTAAACACAAATGTGGTAGTTACTCTTATTCTGGCTGACCACATGCAGTTGTGTCCAAACCCTCCAGCATTCTTGTAAATTTATTAATTTTATAGGAGATTCACCTTGAAGCCACAATTATTCTTAAACAACAATGCAAAATTGTATATTAAAAAAATAAAATTATATATCTATATATATATATATATATATATATATTTGTGTGGGTGTGTGTGGGCGTGTGTGTGTGTGTGTGTATATATCTATATATAAAATATTTCTCAATATTTTTAAGGAATCAGTATTAATGCAAAGGCACTTTTACCCTTGAAAGATAGATAATGTGCATTGCGCACTAGCTTTAAACACATCCCCTAACACTATTTCAACAACTTTAAAATTTGTTTTCTTAACCAACATTTTGCTTTTAATACTCCAGCAAAAAGTAAGCAACATTAACAGTTATTAGATTTGTAAGGTTGAGCACAGTATCACCACAGCTTATTGTTGCCTGACTGGTTGACGGATGCATTTTGATTTTGAATTCTATTTTTGCTCCAAGGTTAGTAGTTAGTTTCAAGTTGAAAATTTCAACTTGGAAATAGCAAAAATATATATTCCCTGTAAAAAGTCAAGTGATCTTGTCGACCCAGAAAAGCTCCATCAGTCCTTCAGCATCAGCTTACTTTGGTTATGCCTTGGGCCGGCTCTGCCTTACCTTCTGTTGCCTGTTGTGACGGGTACCCTCCAACCTTTAATCTGGCTAAGCTCAGGGTCGGCGATGTCGATGAACAGGGGCAGGCGGGGCATCCACACACTCATCTCCAGCTGCGCACTCAGGAAACCGTACGTGAAATTGATCATCACGCTGCTTTTGCCTTTTGTCTCTTTTCCATTTACAAAAACATAGTTACAGCGTTCTGACACCTTGATTAAGGAAAAGAGAGAAAGGTGGTTAAAAAGTTACAAAAGCTCACAGGGCACACTTGATTTAAAAAGTGCCTCTCCTTCTTTTCCTTTAGATCTTTTCTAGGTTTAAGGCATTGTTTTTTTTTTTCATGTGAGAGTTCAAATAAACAGGACAAAAATTGTTTTTGTGATGCCTGATTAGCTGAAACAAGAAGGTGAGGAGTGATTTAAAATCCAAGAAAAAAAAAAAAACAGAACAGCACAGAAAACAACAAATATCTCTTCAATTTCATACCACCTCCAAAGTGTGGACAAAGGATCTGAGAGTGCTTGTGTTTGTCATCTAAAGCCACCACTGTTTCAGAATGTAAATAAGCCCTGGTTTACAGCTGTTCCTGTGATGTTGTTTTGGAGGTAGGAGCCAGGCAGTCCCCACCAGCAAGAGCAATGAGGTGAAACACAGCAGTTGGTGTGTTTTATTTCAGATTGGAGGCCTATCTCTACTGCCGCCTCACTTATCTTAACAAACCAGTGGCTTCACTGGGGTAATTGGAGAGCACTAGACTGGAGAATAGAGTGACGCAATGGAAAAGGGTAGTACCAGGGGGGAGAGGGATGACTGTGGGGGGAGGAAAAAGTGAGAAAAAAGCTGGGGGAGTAGTGAATGCTTAGGACAAGTCAAACTGAACTTTGTTTAGATACAGACTGAGGTCATTATCTTAAGAACATTTCCTATAAAACTCATTGATCAACAGTGTTCAATATTCTGGATCTCTCTAGAATAGCTGTATACTGTATATTTTTAAATGCATTTTTATTCTATAATACCTTTCA
Source organism: Girardinus metallicus (assembly GCA_903067095.1). Lineage (NCBI taxonomy): Eukaryota > Metazoa > Chordata > Actinopteri > Cyprinodontiformes > Poeciliidae > Girardinus > Girardinus metallicus. Next base: position 45,323 of record CAEGAE010085042.1, read on the forward strand.
GAATAATTATTGTTATATTCAATGGTGGCTTCGCTGGAGTTACTTTGATAAGTTTGAACACCAACATTTAATTGTATTATCCTCAACAAATGTTTATCTTCAAGTAGCATGAGGTAAAACTTGTAGACCATATTAGACCGTTTTCTTCAGTTACTTTGATGATTATGGTTTACAGGTAATGGAAACTCATAATTTAGTTCTTAAAAAAAAACGTTTATTTTACATTAAACCAATAAAGAATACTTAATTCTTTTTTGTTTTGGTTCTTTATTTGATTCAGAAATGTTATGGCCTGCATATTTATGGGCAAGATTGTTGAAACAACCGTTAACTGGCACACTCCACAAAAAAGTTAAGCCATCCAAGCCCATTATTAAAGAAGCTGGTTGTGTACATAGTATTACTGAGTAGAAATAAAAACTGATTAAAGACGGTGCATAACCTACAGGAACAACTGCAGCCTTGAAAGGATTATAAAGCAAAGCCCATTGAATAATTTAGGGCAGGCTACAGCTGGAAACAGAGCTTTAAGAGCTTTCACACACAGAAACGCCATGGACCTTTGTTGCGTTCCTTGTAGTAAGAAAGTTCCTTAACCAGAGACAACACCAGAGGCATCAGAAGTTCTTCAATCATGTGAAAGTAGTTTTTCAATTTAATTTAAAAAAATCAAGGATCCACAGACTGGAAAAACAGTGGAGAGAGACAGAAACCCAGTTGTGCTTGGAATTTGTGGAGAAAAAAAGGGGACTAAGTTTCGATATTAAGCATCAATATGCTCATTTGTGTGTTAAGGTAATAAACTTTTCTAAAGGAGAGAAAAACTACACAAAAAATAAATTGCTTAACAAAAGCTTAATTAAAGTTTAAAAGTTGTACTGAGCTGTGCTGTTTTGGACTTACCTTGAGCACATCCATCTCTGCTGATTTGCAGTTGGTGAAGTTTGTCACATCTGTAACAGTGCCGTTGGCCTCAACAGCAAGAGTTTTCACAGGAACTGAAACCATTTTACCCGTCAACACAGCAGTATTCAAAATATCTGTAGTCTGGGTAAAAAGAAGAGCATATTAAGTTCTATGTGATGCTGCATTTACTTGTGAAGTACATGAAAACAGATGAATTGGTGTCTAGCTAAAGAAAGCTACCTTATATATTTCATTGTTATTAAGCAAAATTTGGAGACCATGAGCTAGCATTAATCAAATATTAACATAAAACATGGTTTGTCTGTTATAGGCCCTTTGGATTTATTTGTACCCATTTTGGCGCATTGTTTAGTTGTCTCTAATTAACATAATACCAACCAACCGTTGCATCTGTATCTGATGAAATTACGCTTTGCATATTCTGGCTGATTTGCTAAAAACCAGTAAATGGAAACTTACTTAATCGGCATTTCCTTTATTTTCTTTGCAACTTTTTAAAAGTTTGCTCAAAGTTTGCAGGACAATTGAATGGAAACATTGCTATCCATAAAAATGACTGAGGTAAATTCTTGTAGGGACTTTTTAAAGTATTATTTTACATATGGGCAAAAAATGTGACTGGGGTCACATTTACCTTTAACACTGCATTTCATTGCTAATGTTGAATTTCTGTATCTTAGGCAAGTGAAAGTAAAGTGGCAGGTACTATTCATCTCTCAAGTGCGGTTGGCTCTTCCAACTTACTGTGCTGTCAATATCTTTCAGACAAAAGAAACCCTTAATTTGATTTATGTAATTTTTATATAAATTTGAAATGACAAATTTCTTGCAGAAGAAAATAATTACCGTGTTGAACAATGCATCAACAATGTTTTCGCTATGCAATTTTAGAAGTTACAATTGTTTGATTTAATAACCCATATTTCATATTTGTTCATGTTAAACTTGGGTTGTGATAGATTGTTACAGAGGTTTGATGTGTCATGTGGGTATAAGGCAGAGAGAGAGCATCCGTGCCTGTCTTTGTAAATTAAGCCTGAGGTGAAGAATAGATCTTTGTTATTTTACAAGCAAATTCCTCCTGCAGGCAGAACCTAAATCAAGAACAACATGTCAATGGGGGATTTCATATCCCACAAAAACTGCCTTCCACAATATGAAAAATAAATCATCATTTCTATCTGCTTTATTCTGCTCAGGGAGCCTGAGACAATTTCAGCTTTCTTACAACAGGCACAGGCAGTGTACACTTCTTACAAGCTGTCAGGTAATCACAGGACGAACATGGAAGCAAAATAGTTTGCACATTTCCAAGCCTCTGTAGTTAAGCAGCGATAAAACTGTCTAATGTATGGAAGAATCACAAAGTAAAGAAAAAAATGTACACTGAAACAATTATATTAATCAAAGACTAATTAGACTTCAAGAAAATTACAAAAAAAAATTACTTGATAACCTTTCGACTTTGTTCATTTCTTAATGTTTACTTTTTACTTATTAGAAAAAGACATTCAAGAATAGCAAAAGACCCCAAAATCTCCAAAACTGGATATTAGTAATAATTGCCTTTAGCCTCTTTTGCCCTTTTTATAAAGTAAGATATGAAAACTAATTAAAATGCTAATTAGTGAGCGAAAGTAATTTTATTTTTCTGAATATTTCTCTAAGCGTCTTTTTTAGCTATCTTATTTTGTTCTTCGATTGTCTTTCTGGGCAGGCTAGTTGACAGAAGACTCAATATGATAGCTCTGCTCTGAAAATCAACATGAGATGCTCCAGGTATTGCCCTATTTTAGAAGATGTAAAAGGCAGGAGGGGGGTGTTAGCAAGACCCACAACAATTTTTTAATGCTTTCCCTCCCGGCATTTATAAAAAGAGCAGGTGTATAAGTGCTATATAACATTGTTTACAATGTTATGGATTCAAATATTACAAGTTAGACTGAATGAATTGAGAATATATTAGACTGCATCAGCTATTTGGTTGCACTTCTACTCTGATGCTATTTTTTTTAACTTACAAGTTATTTTATTAGAGAGTTCATTTGAAAACTATTATCTGTATAGAAGGTGTCCTTTTACCTTCTATAGTAAACACGCTTTTGTTTCTACTCATCCAATGTATAATTTAGAAGCTCATATTGTCTGTAAATTGTCTTGAAACGTCTAAGCCACATTTTAATTTCTAACTCTATTTCTCAGATTTTTGAAAATGTAATTTGAAAAAATGATATCACTGTTTGGGTGACCAGAAGCTGTTTTATTTTATTATACCTCCTCCCTGGTATGAAAGTAGTGCTCAGCAGATGTTTCACGGGCAGTGTCACATTTTGAACCCTGCCGGCTTGACAGCTGCTGACCGCAATTCCAAAAGGACATGTTCTAGTTCAGAACAACGACACTGACCCAAACATAAGCCAGGGGATCAGGGAGTGCAAAAAATCAGAAAGTAATCGCTGGACTCTGTGGGGATGCCAGTAACATGCTGGGAGAAACTCAAATGCTGATTTTTGCAAGTTCAGCAGTAATTTGCCAGTTCAAGTCTCTGAGGTCCAATTCACTTTTAATTCCCTAAAATAGCATGTCATTTAAATTCTGTGGAATAGTTTGGAATTTCAGTGTTAATTATTAGTAAAAGGGATGAAGCAAAAATTACTACTGTACAGGTAAGTGAGATTGGTGCTCTTGTAACAGATAAAGAGTAAAGGTCTAACAAGGTCAGGGTTTCAAAAGCATGGCCTAGCAACTATAAGACATGGAAGTACTTCTGCAGAACCTAAAGACAAAAACATCAAATAAGCCTTCCAGCAGTTGCTGTGACAGCTAAATCCCAAAAATGACTATACCATTTGTTTCTCTTTGTGTTTTGTTCAATGTTATGGAAAAGAAAAAATTTTATTTTCTTTAAGTGAATCCCTTAGTTTACTGAGATTAAACAGATTTCCACACAGATGGATGTTTGATTTATTTTGACTGTTGCACCAGTTGAATAGACTTCTCTCAAGGACAAACTTGAATCCACCTTGTAATATTTGGGGATTTGTTTTCTTTCTAACAAGCTAGACAAGAGTGTAGTTCTTTAAGAAAAGCATAAAAACACTTGGAGTCTCAGTTGGAGTCACAGCTAACTTTGTTCCTAATGCTGATAACTAAACGCATATAGTTATTGCCAATAAGATCCTAACTCTCTAAAGCTGGGTCTGAAACTGGGAGCTCAGGAGCAAATGAGTGGCCTTTTAGGCTCTCCACTCTGGCTATTAAAAGCTTCAGCCAGAAAGAATAGCAGTCAATTAAAGCTGATTCAATCTCTTTCTGTAAAAGTAATATCTTTTTTGTTGTAAAATATACATGGTTCTTTCACTTAACAATAAAATAGCTATTTTTTTATACACAAAGAGGTACACATAGTGGAGAATTATCCGTTCTCCATGCTGAGTTCTTGATGTATGAGGTTACAGAAGAGTCAGTCAGTTGAATTCATGAGTTCTATTTATTAATACCAAAATAAAGCTGGTCCATTATGACCCGCCACCTTTAAGAGGTAATTGACAAAATGGCATCCCAGAATAGGTTGTTAGTTTCTCACTAAGGTATGCCCCAAAAAGGACATTACCTAGCTCCTAGTATCCTGTAATCTTAGCTTTGAGGGCTTTTCTTAAAATGTCATTTCTTTTAGCTTTAGCTTAGCAACTAGCTAACAGAGATAGAAGGAAGACACAGAATTATTTATTCTCAATAACAACAAACTTCATATCTATTTTTAGGAGATATGTGGATTTTGCAATTTTGTACATGTTTGTTTTTTGTTTTCGTTTCGTAAGGAGATACCAAAGGTTGCTTTCTATTGACCATACGTCAGTTCATTTCATGCTAGCCTTGTTGAAGTTTGGTACTTATTTTGACAAAAGACAATTAAAATACATTTTTATAATCTACCTATAATCCTAATTTAAAAAATCAACGATTTGGATTGTAAAAGTTGTTTCTCTAAAGAACAACCACAGGTTCTGCTTAGTGGTAAAATTTTACTTACTGCAGGTAAAGCTAAAACTTAAATATTTAGAGAGATGTTGAAATAAAACTTGTAACTTATTTTGTAGCTAGTCAAAACTCTATGAAATTGGTAACCATAGATTAGCCACTAAACTCAAATCATTGCGTATCTGCTTAAGATATAAAGTGAAATAATTCTGTTTTATTGATTTATCACGGACATTCAAAGGAAATTTAAGCCTTCAATGTACATTTTTCTCTCTATTTACTTGTGTTTGTAATGAAGAAAGGTAAGACACAAAACAATCTGTGTGCTTCCAATCATTTTAACACTAATCCCTTCTCTTAAGAGTTTTCTTTTTTTATCTAAAGCATCAGAAGTTTTCCCCTTGTATGCTTTCTCAGTTTTACCATCTTTGGTCTAACGGATACATTCATCTGTAAAAGTATCGCACTTAAGCTTTCCGCTGAATGATGCAAGTGCAGCTCTCACCATCACCAGAGGTGCCAGTCCAATGAAGTCTCGTGGGGCGGTGAAGATCCGCATTAAGCCAACATCTTTGACATTCCCTGGCAGCTCCAGACGCCAAGAGATAGACTGACTCTCAATCTGCTCAGAGACATCTTTTGGCACAAAGTCTAGCTGCAAAATCTCCAGAAGACCCCTGTTTCGGACATGAAATGGAAAATACGAAGATGTATGACTAGATACAGCATGATTGAGTTTTAATGCTTCTGAGTTTGTGCATTTAGTAGAGGATATAATGCAGTCTAGCTTCAAAGCCAGAGCATGAAAAGATCAAGAAATTAAATATAAAAACCAGCAACAACCCTTTAAACCATGACAATAAAAGAAACAAAGAGATACCCTTAACTTTGTGGGAAAACCACCTGTTGAACTTTCACATAAGCAAAGACACAGGGGGGCTCGTTTATAATAAACAGATGGAGAACTAGGGTGTAAGAGCGTGAAGGGAAGATAAGGTGAGCTGTCAGAAGCTTCATCCAACAATCCTGGTCAAAGGACTGTCAGGGAAATTGCGTTTGATGTTATTTGATGCTTGAGAATGTGTAGGCATACCTGCCAGTAAGAAAAGATCAAAAGGAAAATAGAGTAGTAAGTGAATGGAGCGGAGACGCTTTGAAGTGGACCAAAACTTTGCACGGAACTAGACAATAACTCAGTGTCGTTGGAAAGCATACATAAATGAGCCAATTCCAATATGCATACGTGAACTTTACAGTGATAGCTATAAGTAAAAAAAAAAAAAAAAAGCTATTATATTTCAAGAAAGTGTGAACATTAGCAACATTTACAATAAAATGTTAACATAAAATGGGCCAAAAGTAGAATGTTCTGTTAGAAACCTGATTGAATAACCTTGTTGTACTGACACAAGTGTAACATATTGGCATGCCCAATTCTGATTCAGAGTCAAGGTAACTATATGTTTATGGTCCAAAGTACTACTAAATTAAAAATGAAAGCCAAGGCTTGGTTGATAAAAGACAAATACCTTGTGATATACCCAACATTTTCTATTTTAAGATTACTTTAATTGGTCAGGGAAAGTCTGGCATTAAAACATTTGAAAAAGTGTCCATCTGCATCAGCCCATGCCCTCGGGGTACACTTGTACCATTCTTGAACTGCACTCAGAAACTATTATAAATGCTACAAATGGCCTGGGCAAAGAGCTTTGTGTCTAGAAAATAGGAATTTTACTGAGTATTAATAGCAACGGTGCTATTAAGTGAGGCACTACTGAATTGGTTAAAAAGCATTCTTATCAAAAACTAATTACTTCTAATATTGAGATGCTTCCCTAAATAACTAAATCTAAATTAAAGGTCAGATTTTTTGGAAATGCAGGAGCATCAATAAATACATTTTGTACAGGTCATAAATAAATAAAAATAGCTGGCAAATGTGAAAAGAACAATGTTTGGTATAAGTTATTTTCTTACTTAATAGTGTAAATAATGGTAAAGTAAGTGCGTAAGTATTAAAATAAATAATCCATGTTTTAACATTTTTAACCATGTCTACAGTTGGTAGCTGCAGTAAGCACCGTAAAAAGTCATAAATATTAAATACAAGTTTGCATCTTTTAGTTTACTTTTTCTGTTATGTTTAATAGAAATTATGTATGGTGACATAAGACAAGTCTAAACCTAAGACTAAGACAGAACATTTAATGCTCTCATTTATTGGTAATCCATCTATCATCACCTCGAATCTCATGAGTTGTAAGTATTTGTGTCCATTTGTGTGCTTACTTGTCTGTTTTTTATTTGTGTGAGTTTTGGTTGAAGCAAAGGACAGAATTTAGAATATCTTCGCGTCCTAATCTGTGTTTCTAAAACGTGTGAGTACTTAAGCCGGGATAACGTAGACGTGATTATGGATGACTGCAGAAATGTGGGTCGGATGGATGGAGGGTAGTTGTGAGCGCCTGTGTGATGAGTAAAAGCCTGTTGGATATACACCATCAACATTAGGCTTTAATGATGAAGTAGGAAGACCTGAGAAAGATGAAGAAAATAAATATTCAATAAAGTAAAGAGAGTACAATAGCACTCCATGCCATTTATGAATTTTGCTTTTATTTTGACTCAACTTTGAGCTGCAATTCAGCTTGGTTTTATTTGTTTCCTTGTGGCCCTTTTTAATGTAAAAAACACTAAAATCTCAGGTAAATCCATGTTTTACCTCCCTCCACACATTTAAATCCCCTTTTCATCTTTTATTATCCAATAACCTTTATTTTTTCCTTTTTTAAAAAATTATACTCTATGTTCAATGTCTCGTGTATGAACACAAAAAAAATATGCAAAGCAAAAATTAATTTTCAACCAGATGAATATTTCAATGCACGGAGGATTAAAAGGTCATTCCTAGATTGGATCAGTGGATCGGAAGCCATGCTGTTACGCACGGGAAATGCATTGCTGACATTGGTTGTTATGTTGTTACATGCTCCAATAAATAACCATCAATTAGTGACACTGACAGGATTATTTTATTATCCCCTGTAGCCAGATGCAGACACTAGGTAGATGATTTGATATTCAGCCCTGAGCCCCCCAGATGTTCCTGGATTCAGCAGAGTTAGAAGTAAGGCTTATAGTAGCAATTAATACAAATCACTTTTAGTTTAAAAGGCTCGATGATGCTTAGCCAGACTATGTCAATAATTACGACTTCAAAAAGCAAATGGATGAAAAATACATCAAATAAAATCTTCAGTCATGAACTTTGAATATTGGTGGGTTGCTGAGGGACAACTATTTTAAACTAAGCTGTGACTTTTGGGTCAAAAGCTTTAGGTAAACATGAAGCTTAAAGCAGGAATAATTTTAGATTCTCTAACCACAGTAAAGCACCTTTGCTCATGTTAGGTCAAGTGGTGGCACTAAATTGACCAAAAGTTTAGGCATGATTGTGTTTTGCTCAGGAATTGGCCCTTGTCGTTCTAAAGACTAAATGATACCTGACACTTCTAATAGCGACCAGAATAAAGGTAGAATTTAAAATAGACAGATGCATTTCTTTTCTTCCTTCACTAAAAAGTTGAGGATAATTGTTAGAAATTTTAAGGTTTTATCATTTTGTTTATTTTATCTTTTAGTTTATCTTTTATGTTTGTATGATCCAGAATGTTCAAAATATAACTGCTGTGCACAGGGCATACATTTCAACTAGTTTTGACTTTTCCTCAAGTTATGTTTTCTTTTCTTTGCTCACCAGCTGAGGATGGGTTGAGTGGAATTTTCCACTCTCCAAAGTTTCACTTTTCTCTCAATAAACTGCTCACCATTTTGTGAGGGAGTCAGAGCTTGCTGACCTACGGGCCTGAGCGGTTCGGGGTCACTGATCTCTCCCTTTGCAAAGGTAGGCAATAAAACTCATGATCTTTGTGTGGTTCATTTTATAGGTTTAAAACACCCTATCAATAATTGTGGCATGTTTTTTTATTATTTTTATGAAACTCACACACTGTTGGATCAGGTTACACAGGAATTGCATGCCTTGAAAATATTTCTTAGAACTGATTTGTAAGAATGCCAGGATTGTTTGGCTTTAAGATGACTAAAAAGTCAAAAAGAAATGAACTGGCCACAGGCCCAGTAACAAGTTTGTGTATTGTCCAAATTGAGATCATTATACAGTGTTTAATTTTAACAAAAAAGAATAATAAATGGGGTGTTTCCAGCCTTAATTTACCCAAATTGTCCCAATTAAAACTTCAATAAATCTGGCATGTATTATCGTACCAGAGTGTGCTTACCAAATAGAATCTGATAGCACAACAGAGCTGATAGGTCCAACATTACATCTATTCAATATACCGAAATGTTTACATTTTAGAATCTGGATAACTTTAAGATAAATATCTAGAACAAATATCTAGAACAACTCAAACGTTTATGTTTGAGTAGTTTCATTGTCATCAAGCTGTACCATAGTGGAGAAAGAAATAACTTGCATATATGCCATTACATTACTTTTGCTGTAAATAGCATGTGAATAATTGAACAAGCTACATGTTGTTTTGCTAGAATGTCAATGGAAACAACAAGTTTTCAAGGTACAGTCATTGGCAAACCAAATGTAAAATTGAACAAGATTTTTCTTTCACAAGTATCTCTTGCTTTTATTTTGAAATGAGTATCTTACTGAAACAAGGCCAGACAGAATCCTAGTTAGAAGTAGAAAAACAGGCTACTTTTGTTGCTTATAAAGAGCAGCTTTTTAAAATGTGCTGTTGAGAACTTACACACATCTAACACATCTAAAATTGCAAATTTTATAAGCTTTGGACTGACCGTTTTGAGGTGATGGAAGCCTTCCTGCGGCAGATGACAGTAACAGCGTTGGGAGTTGCTCCTCTCCCAGGCTCCACAATGATATCCCACAGTAATGGGTCACTAGGCCGAGCCGCACTGAAGGACAAGCCTGATTTTACAGCAGCCCTGTGTGAAAAAGTATTAAAATACATTCTATTAAACCATAATAATATTGTGGTTTAACACATTGAGAAGTACAAATTATAAGTCCACTGAGAAATCAACTGAGTAAAATCATTTAACTTTTAGCTTGACCGGCCCTCACTGCAAACTAATAAAAGTTCAATTTAACGCATTTTGTCTCAAAGCACTTTACCCAAAAATAGTCATTTAAATCCTGTCATACATACATTCCAAATGATCCTAGTTATCAAACAGCTCTCTAAGTTCAATTTGTTACTCAAATTAGTTTTTAAAGTTCTATTTGAGGAAACCCAGCAGATTGCATCGAATCATTGACTCTTTTGGATGGATGTGATCGTAATGAGAACATCAGAGGGACAACTCATGTTAGATGTCTAGGAGATAAAGTCAGAGGCCAGACCGAGATAGATTGGATATGTTCAGAGGAGTCACAGTGATTTTATGGATGGAAGGATTATATCAGTGAAAAGTTGAGAGGAATTCCTAAAAGGAGATTTATGAACATCGTGAATGTTAGTTGGTGTTAGAAGACGCACAGAAACAGTGACAAATGATTCACTGTGGCAATCCTTGATGGAAAAAACTTAAAAGAGAAGAACATTTGAAAAGTTTTATTAGTTTTGAATCAGATATCTGTGCATTTGTTTAAAATAGAAGTGGTACTGAAGGTATTAACTCTGAACAATATTTTTTATTGTACTTTAATTGTTGCCATGTTTGAATGCAGTTCTATTCAGTTTGGCTGTTTGTGTCTAACAAGGTAGGTCACAGTCAAATGTGTCACAGGCTGCTTGCCCACTGAGAACCAGCAGGGGTATTTAATTCCCATCAGCCCTGGGGAAAACTGGGAATCAGTTAATCAGATCTCTTATTCAGACACATCTCTGATGGGAGAGATAGATCACTAATTAGAGACGATGTAATTGGACCAGACAGTCGTACAAATCCAACCAGGGCTTTTTTTTGTTCCTCACTTAATCTCCTGCATCAAGGGGAGTCTTACATCACTGGACAGGATCAGAAAGCAATTATTTGAGTCAAATGCCTAAAGAGTGATACAAGTAATACAAATGTTCCTCACTTATAGCTGCCTAACTACAGAGTGGGAGCATCATAGGTTTGTAACAGAGGCCAGTCTCTTCATGACAAAAATTTCACACTGGAAAAAAAATGCAGCATAGAGTTTTCAACCCACACCAGCTGAACTCTGTCACTTAACGTGATAAAACGCAGCGTCTGCAACATTCTCCATATGAATAACAGTTTGGTGACTGTAAGTGAAGGACCCAAGTGCAGGCAGAGAAAGAAGAAAGTACTGTAATAATACTCATAGAAACAGAAGTGTCTCTAGATTATGACAAGCAGCAGGACAAAGGAATTACAAAAATAGGAAATCAAATGGTTACAGAAAACAAAAGAAACGAAATAAAATAATGAGATAATATTAAGATACTTTGTAAAAACTAAATGAGGTAAAAAAATAAAAAAAAGTTTCACATTTGACATTAAATGTAGCTACTAATACAAGCTAAAAAAAAAATCACAATTTAGTTCAATAAACTGCACTTTTGAAGTAACAAACCTCAGGAAAAGGCTTCTTGGTTAAATAGTCTTATATTTCTTTTTGTGTTTTTTTTTTTGTATCTTTGATTTTCTGTCAGTTTTTTTCAGGGCATCAGAGCAGTGATAGATTCACCTGATGACCACCCTTCCCAGTAAAGCTAAACCATTTCTGCAGAGTCATACTGAAAGGGGTGACAAAGTAAATCAATACAGGGAACCTCTTGGAGCTTCTTGTCCAATACTCTGACATAAGCTTCCCTGCAGGGAAACTTAGTTTGGGTTTTTATTCTTTGTCACTGTCAGTCACTATGTCCAAAGAGGAGAGAAGTAGAAAAAAATCTAAACTATTAAACTCCTTACTTGCTTTGGAAAAACTTGTATTTTTTTGTTTGAAGTTGTCTAGCTGTTCAAACTGTGAGCTACATTTGTTGCCAATCACCAGGAAATGTACATTTTGTCCAGTTTTGTTGTGGCGTGTGTGTTTAATGTACACAGTTAATCCTGGCGAGCAGCCCAGATCATCTTTACTCTAAAGGGTTAACATCTTCATTCCTTTTCAATCAGGGCCACAGCTTATCTGGTCTAACCCTGCTGGAGTGGACTCAATCTTGGCCCAAAGAGTGAAGTAAGGCAGGGATTTCTCGTAGGAGGAATCAATCACTGCCAAGCTCCTCAGAGCTAACCTTCACTCGGACTTAGTTGCAGAGCTCAGCAGTTTTGTCTTGTCCCAATGCACGTTGCATATGGCAGGGCGCCAGAAATGCAGACTGAAATTACTGACCTAACTGGAGGATTTTTAGCATTTCAGTTGGCAAAACAAATTTGGGGAATTTCAGGTGAAGAGGCTGCAAAGCCTTGCAAATAGCCAATGCAACAGCAGATGTTGACTCCTCAGTAAGAGAATCTCATTCAGCTATTTTCAACAAGGCAAACAGAGCTGCATTTACGTCACTCGGTCTGCATTTGTATGATGAATGTATCTGTTTGCCATATGAGCAGAATATTCAAGAAGAGCTGTAGAAAAGCTTATATGCATGTGAATTCTGGATTATGGCCCACAGATCTTAAAATGTTTTTCTGTGCGCCTGGATTCCGCAGGAGAATACTGTGTTGTACCAGGACTGATGCATGATATTACTAAACTGTAGGATTAGACTGGAAATTGTTTTCAGAGAAAACAATTAAGCAGAGTAGAGACAGAAAACACAAAGCTCGCTGTGAAGGCATTCCAACTTCACTTTAAAACTTGGAGAGTTGTAAAATGTGGACAGAATGAGAACACAGACTAAAGCACTGTAATTTGTAAGAATTGTTTTTAGAAAAAAGGAAAAATGTCTAATGTTGAAGCAGAGAAAAAAAAACTATAAAAATCAATAGGGCACATTGTTCAACATGGAAAGTAGCTATGTGTTCAGAAATATTATTTTTTGAAGTGTGTGTTTTCAGAATTTATTTTATTTCAATCAAATACGTGTTGGTCAGTGAATACACTGTTTTGCAAAGACAATTATTATTCCCCAATGTGTTTACAGTGAGCACAGCAAAATGAATTTGGTGGTGTGATAACAAAAACGAAAACTTTGAGAAGTGAAATAGGAAAAGAAAATCTTGAAAGTGTTAACAATTCTGACCATATCAGAAATGCAAAAATAAAGCATTTTTTATAGAATTGAAATAATATCCATTGATATCATTTGTGTCCACCTGTAATTATGGCATAAGGTGATGTTTACCTTAAGGATTTACACTTAATTTATGATTGCAATAAATTCTGTAGAACCAACAACAGCAAAACATTTATGTTTCAAAACAACCATGGCTATTCTCTTAAGACTCCAAACAGCTTTGGGTCAGACTTATTATACTGGAAAATTTTGTACACTTGTGGGAAAAGCCAATTCAGTGAGTCATATCTTCAGATTTCTTTCTTTTGCAAATACTAAGACAAATTGCTCATTTGAAGAGAAGTATCAACAAAGTAGAGCAGTTAAAACTTAGATAGAAACCAAAGATGTAAGTTCACACTGTTCCATCATGCTACGGTGGAGAAGATGGACAATGACTCATCACACCTGCGTATCTTTTAATATCTATTATTGCAGGTGTCATTTTAAGATGATTAATGGAATTAATTTTGATTTATTGCAGCTCTTTTAGACTTTACTCAAATGTTTATGAAACTAGATAGACCATTTTATTTATCTTTTGCATTTTGATGGACAGGATGGTAGCCCAACTTGCCTGGTGATTTACAACTTAGACAAAAAACTCAGAAAAAGTTTGGGAACAGATTGAACTGTGTGTTTTTCCTCAGTGACAGGGTTGCTTTTATATGAAGCTCAATTCTACCCAGAGGAGTTAGGAAGATTAGTTATTTGTTTTGCTGCTCCATTAAATAAATGCATTATTTATGAAGTCAAATAACCACAAAACCTTGTTGAAATGTTCGTGGGATGTTGAGATATGAAAACCAGTGAATCATTTGCCAATTATTTTGCTGTTTATGGAAGAGCGATCTTCATAACTCCCCCACTAAGTGTGACGGTGCAGAAGCAAGGATATGTCAGACAATTTATGCAGCCAGTAACTGGCAGACAACACAAGTCACTCTGGCATTCATGCATATTATCGCATGGCCTTGATGGTGGGCTTCATAAGTATTTAAGTGCCTTAAGTAATCGTTTAAATGCATGGAGCTTATCCCTCATGAATATGCTCAAATGTACTATACATCCCCCTTACACTTGCTTGGTTTCCTCTATTTCATGTATTTCATAAACAATAAATTTCCATGTAATTCCCTCTAAGCTCTTGTCTCAGTATGGCTGGATTTACAGAACAGTGATTATTATGATTTCTATCTATGATACTTAATTCTAACCACTTGTGAGTAGCCTTTAAAAGGCCAGATCATTGATTATTTGGCCTCAACAAAGCTATTAACTGTGCCTATGTAATTTATGTACCTTCAAATGAAAAGTAAATAAATGTCCCATTTAATTATCTACTATCAATGACACAGATTGTTGCAGTCTGCACATCAAATTTGCTTGCTAAGGACTACATAAAGGCTTTTCTTCAAGAGTCTGTGGCTTGACCTTAGAGCTTTACTTTAATCATAAGGGCACTTGTGTTTATATTTTGATCCAAAATGAAAATATTTAAAATTGTGCAAGTAGTAAGAAAATATATCTAAGACATTTGTTTAACTTTGATTAAGACAGTAAACAAATGGATAATCTATGGAGACTTTTTCAAAATAACCAGCACAATCAATACTGGCATTCATATAATAAAAAAGTAAAATATAACTTTGGTCTTTACTATAAATAACATTGAAAAAAGTTTGATTTACCTGTCCCAAACTCACAAGTGCCATTGTCCTGCAATTTTTGACGCATACATGCTCCAACACACCTGACTGAAATGAAGGATTTATGACAAGGCCTTTGCAAAATTCACTGGCTTGCCAAGCAAATAACTCAGCCTTTTGGTTCAGGTGTGTTGGAGCAGAACTGTCTGGAGATGCAGACCCCTGTTCTATATTAAAGGTAACAGCTCTCCAGTTGGACAAATTTCAGTATGATTCATGAAAAGCATCTCAACAAAAGAACACAACAGACAATCTCTCACCTCAAAGTAAAATTTTCCAGTGTAGATGTACTAGCCAAGAAGATGTAAAAAGTTCCCACATCCTCATTCTTTAAGGGTTTGGAAGATGTTTGGATCATCACAGCACCTCCCAGCCTGAGCCTAAGGAAAGTAGGGTTGCCTGATTGAGTTTTGATAAGAGAGACACTTCCAATCCTTCGCAGAGGCGTTCCAGATCCCCCAGAGTCTCTCCCTCTTCCCACTCCCACTCGTTGCAGGCTGTCTTGTGGAGCACACTGGCCAGTCTGGTCCCTTCTGCTCTGGAAGTAGATCTCCACAAGATTTCCCCGAAGGCCCTTCATTGCTTCGTTTTTTTCTGCTTCCCGACTCGATCTTCCAGATCTGCTTCCTGAGCTGAACCAAGATGGTTCTGGCTTAAGCTGAGCCACACAGAATCCACCTGGAGAAACCAAACAAGCTCCTCTGACTTCCTTCGTCTCCCAGAAGGCATAGGCTGTCACACAGTGAGAGTCATCCTTGGCCTTATCCTCGTTATCTCCATTAGAGTCCACAATTTCTTGCCTGAAAGTGATATTGCTTTCTGTGGGCATGTGGAAAAGAATCTTGACAAATGGGTCTGAGGATCGAACCTGGCGAACCAAAAGAACTGCAAGGATTTTTCGTCCGCTAAGGAGCAGATCAGGAGGGATGGTGGCATCTACAGCTAGGGGGCCAAAAGAAGCCTTGATAGCTGGCTGGAGGAACCCAGCACCCAGACTGCTTATGAAAAAAGTCTGAGCCTGAACTTTGAGGCTTGAGTTGTTTGGGGTCCCTGTACCTTGTCCCAGAAACACATGGTCTGCATTGAAGATTTGAAATTTGATGGATGGGTAAATAGGTGAAGGATTGGGAAGTACTCCAGCATCTTCAGCTTTCTGACTTCCTGCAGCTGAAATGGAAGAATTTACATGGATTAATTAGAAAAGGATTGGAAAAATCACAGTCTACACTATTATTTTGTGAAGGTGTCAACTGATTTCAGTCGCAAGTTTAGTCTGTGACCAAAGTTTTTTCAAATAATTTCAGTTATAAAATGTGTTGAGAAAGTATCATGGCTGGAATCATATTTTCCAGCCATCAGTTTTCATCGCTGAGCACTGATGGCTCATGGACAGAGAATTTCTTAAAATTATTTCACAATGAAAGATTTTTAGCTAGTAATTGATTATCCAATAATTGTGTTTGGTGAGGCAAGCCTCAAAAGGGGTTGAGTTTGAAATTAACTGAAATATGTTTGAACTAGTTAAAGCAATGGTTTCTCGAATGAAAAACAAAAATCAAAAAATTGAACTACAGTGGCAAAGATTGTCAAACAGTTTTCCAAAGTAGTATCCTTCCCTACAATTGCTGAAAAAGGAGATTGGCAAGAAAATGACAGAAACTTTACAACAATGAAAACAAATGACCAAAATCTCTTTCCCCAAGAGATTTTATACATTGTACGTTTTCTGGCTTTTACTTTGTATTTGAAACTAAATACAGTATTCTCCAGACAGAAAAAAACCTATGTCAAATTAAATAATGAAAAAATATTATTACCAAGTGTATTTACAGATCAGACTAAAGGATAAAACATATCTATTTGCTGATAGATAAAATTAAACCAAATCTTTTTATCAGTACAAACATTTACTGTTAACAATAGGTTTTGATTTCCAAATTGTGGGCTTTTATCAGTCCATTCCCAGAATTGTTCACTATTACTGTTTCTAAAAACAACAAACTGCAATATTAGCTTTATAATCCATAAATTGATCTGGTTGTTTAGAAGACGAATTTAACCAATTTTTAATTTTTTGTGTTGTTTTTATTTTGCATTGATAAACAGTAAAACCAACTGGGACATCAAAAAAGAAATGTGTTTAAAGGAAAAGTTTAACAAATGCTGTATTAAACATCTGAGAACTACTCTTTGTCGCCAGATGTTTGTGCTGTCTAGTTTAATAAAAATGTCGCCTGGTCCCTCATTATTCCACCCCAAAAAGCATGAGAGTTGTGTCTGAGTTTACAGGCTTGTAAACCCAGCTGTTTCAATATATAACTCATGGTTTATTACTTCCTTACACAGTAGTTAAAGTCCATACTGACAGAATGAAGCAAGCAAAGATGAATATAGTTTTAAGCATTCGTTTTAGCTTTTGATTTGTAACTCTAGATGATGATAGTGAAAACAAACAGAGCTACTAATCAATAGATGCACCATTTATTGATCTGATAACTTACTGAGCTTTAGTTGGAATGCATGGCGTGATTTACATTAAAAGTTAGTGAGTTTAATATGCACAAAGGGCTCCTTATTACTTAAACACACACTGGGAACACACTGCACACACATCTCACACATAACAATAATCAAATATTAGTCTTTTCACAAGATATATCAACAATAGAACATGGAGATCGCCAGCTTGCTGCTTCCTCACAGCTATTGATGCAGGTTATCTTTAAACAAGCAGAGAAACAGCTGTGCAACCTCAGCTCCAGGCCTCTTTAATCCGACAGATGAAGCCTCCTAATGGACACTGGAAAGCCTGCTGTCACTTTCATTTAGACAGAGGGATAACAAAATGGGATGAGGCCACGGGTTGTAACCACAAACCCACGCAAAGTAGGAATTCATAACCTGACAGCTGCATAAATCAATAAAATAAGGGCACAGAGCTGGGATTTTCAGCAAAAATGCTTTGAGTGGTCATCAAAACAAAAGTCTAAAATCTATGTAATGCATGTTCGATTGTGTTTGAATGTTCTCATTTAAGAGACAAACACTTTCAATAACACTGCTTTGCATGTACAATAGTATTAAACATTTCTGGAGCCTTCAATTTCAACCCATTTTTACAATAACTAAACGCTTTCATCTCAGGTTGTCTTCAAAACAAGTAGACACAAAGTAATACTCTGTTTTATCTCAAAAAGGTCTCACCTTTTATCGCTGTAAGAACTCCCACAACTGGAAAAAGTGACCTGAGGGAAAAGTTGAACATCATTTTAAAAAAATTGCAAGTTCTTGTTACTCTCTGGTCTGAGCTCCAGTGTGCACACGCTTAAAAGAAAGCGCAGGATGGAAGTCATAACATCATCCGGTGTCCAGTTGAGTCACTTGCTCTGATTGCAAAGAATGAAACAAGGAGAAATAAAAATTGTTACACTTTCATATCCACCTAAATCTTCTCCCAGACACAAGTGGATGAGTTTTAAATGCTACGTCCCTTATCTTGCTCTTCCTTCGGGAGTGAGGCTGATGACTGATACCACAGGGCAGCATCAAATACGACTTTCCATGATAGAAAATCAGTAAACAGTCAGTCAGATTAAGCACACCCACGTGGGCATAATCTGCCGGTATATGAGTGGGAGTGTTGGAGGGTTGATGGGGGAGGAACAAATGAAATGCGCACAAGGTTGAAGGATGAGTGGTTTCCTCGATGGCAGTGGATTTAACAAATAAACATTAACCCAAAATCCCTATTTTTATGTCTTATTATTTGAATATGTCTAAAATTACAGCAGCAAAGTTTTTCACTCTCTCTCTCTTGCCAAATTTTCATTCACAGACTTGCCATTAAGTGACTGGCAAAGGCTCCAGATTTTCCATCCACATAGTCCTAGGGGGGGGGGGGGGGGGGGGATGGTAAAAAATGGGGGGGGCTTTTTGTTTCTTTTTTTTTTTATTTTTTTTGTTTTTTTTTTCCATTTTTTTTCCTTTTTTTTTTTTCCCCACTTTTTTTTTTTTGTCCGCTGCGGGT
>CAEGAE010085044.1:0-15014 GCA_903067095.1 Girardinus metallicus
TATATATATATAATTTGTAAAATATGCTGATTTTGCTGCATTTCTTCACTTCATAAGAGCCAATGAGCTTCAGCCGGTGTGATAGCTGTTGTTGTTTTGCCACTAACAGGAGTTGCAGGAAAGAACTCGGCAAAGAGCTGCTCCTTGAAATTTGAAGTTTAGTTCCTCTCTGCTGACAGAGACTTATTATCACCCACACACTGTTTGCATTTTGCCATAATGAGGGGAAGTTTAGAGGTAAGGATCCAGTTTGGTTTATTTATACTGCATAAATTTACAACAAATCAGCTAAGGGTAAATAAGGATTATTTTCTAACTTCCTATCTACTTGAATCCAAATTCAGTCTGAGTTCTGCTCAGATTTAATTAGAATCCATTCATTTCTAATTTAATTAACTCAGTCAAAGCACTGTAAGACAAACCTGTTTTGAGTGATAACCTTCATCATCTAATGCATTTTTTCTTGCTGACGGAAGTGTTTTTTTTTTTTTTTTAGAACAGTTCAATTTTCACTGGCTTAATATTCTCCACAGGAAGTCCGGAGTCATTGTAACAGATTCTTCTTCCTGTCAGATTATTTTCAGGACTGCAGTGGTCTGTGGCTCCACTTGATTTGTAACTGATTTTTGTGTTGCCTGTTCCTGGGAATTCTCATTCCTCTCTTTTTCAAATGTTGAATGTTCCAGGCAAAGTGGACTCCTGACTGATTCCTGTTCATTTGTTTTGTTTGTTCCAACAGACTGTTTCTGCTCTTATTCTCTTAACTTATTCTCAAACCTGAGGTGAAAATTTTTGCATCTCTTCTTGCCTTATAAAGGAAATCTTGTTGGTTAGTTTTGCAATTGTGAAATAATCTTTCAATTATCACATGATGGATTGGACAGTGCTCAGTAGGAGCTTAGGATATTGCTTTATAGAGATTAAATTTCACACAGATGGACTCTGTTTACCAATTATATGACTTCTGAATCAAAGTGGTTGCACTGAACTTTATATAGGAGTATGTGCATGTGAAATATAAACTCAGATTTCTTTTCTTTCTCTTTACAAACTCACAGTTGTTTTCATCCCTTTGAAAAATGGAGCACAATTAAGACCATAATAACCAGTATATTCCATAGACTCGACAAAAGATGAATAGAAGACTTAAAGTAATATTCACTTTTAAGAAAAAAAAAAAGAAAAATGCCAGGAATAAAGAAAAGAACACAAATATACTACACAGATAAAACGCCACCTACTGGCAGGAGAGTTCATTTATCTGCATCAGTCATATCTTGCTTTACAAGGTGCATGCTTAGTTTACCTTTCATCTCTCTTGACACACATAATCTACAGTTTTCTGCTTTATATGTGTGTACATTTCAAGTAAATAGCAGGAGTCATTACAACTCCCGGCTGTTTTACAATGGCCTCTGCCTCCACATTTAAATGAGGTGTGAAAAATGAGCTGGAGGCAACTGAGTCTTCATCAACCATGCAGGCGAGAAAAAAAAAAAAAAAAAAAAAAAAACCTTTCCCGGATTCACTACTTTGAGATGAAACATCACCTGCTCTCAGTCTGAAAAGACTGATTTTCAAGCTGATAATCAGAATATCTTTGCTGGATCATTTTACGAATGTTATCTCTTTTTAGTTTAGTTCTGCATAGAACAGATCAAAGCAAAGCTATCTTTGAATATCTATTCAACAAATACAAATTGGTGATAATTTTGTTGATTTGCTACTATAGACTATATCCCTATTTTAAGAGACTAAATGATGCCTTTGCTGCTTTGTTAACATTTTCACATGGCAATGTCTGGTAATCAGCCTATTTTGCTATTTTACTATTGAGCCCGAGTGCACTTATGGAAAAATACAGTTTCAATATAGTAAAGGGGTAAAAAATACATAATTTCCACTTTTTTTATTTGAAAGGCAGAAGTCAGTTACTCCTGATGTAATGCATTGATTAAATATGTGCAAAAAATAATCAATAAATGTATCTCTTATTTCAGCAGTATAATCAAGCATTGAAAATTTATATAAGTGCAACTTTTAATTTGAGAATACTGAATCAATTATCCTATACTAAGAAAATTTTAATTGAGCACCTTATTGACACACTGCTGATATTATTACTTTGCACAAAAACCTTTTAAAGGACAAACTTAGTTTTCTACTATAACATTTTAGATGGATGAGACATACAATTTGACAAGATTTCCTGGGTCTTTGAAATGAAAACACATCTACATGTTCACATAACAGGGAGTATGAGGCAATTTTCCTAATCTATGCTTCCACCCCACTTGGACTTAGACGTAAACCAAACATCAAATTGGGGAAAAGGATTTCAGACACTGTGGATGTACGGGGATTTTTATGCACAACCGTCTCTGAGTTTTACAGAGACGGTTGTGCATAACAATTGCACAAAATATTCAGTAAATTATTTTTATGATACAGAAAATGTCTTGTCAAGGTCAGAGGTCAGGGAAAATGGACTGATTGGTTTGAGATGAAATAGAACAGCAGCTTAAATAACATCTAGCTACATACCATCGTTGAATTCACAACATGTCGAACCTTGATGCAGATGGGCGACAGCAGCAAAAGACCACAATTCATGGCAGATAAGAACAGGAATTAAAGGCTGCAATTTAAACAGGCTTAAACACGGACAGCCAAAGATTGTAAAGTAGTTGCCAGGACTGAATCTTGATTTGAGAAACCATCAAGAAAGTAATCCATCACCCCCTGTTCCAGCAATTCTGGCTGGTGGTATTGGTGTAACGGTGAGGGGTCATTCAAATTTCATAGTTTATGTGTGTAAGGTTGCTGACCATGTCCATCCCTTTTGGGCCACAGTGTGCCCATCTTCTGATGGCTACTTCCAGCAGGATAATGCTCCATATCACAAATCCTCTCAAACAGGTTTCTTGTACAGTCACAGCTTTTCAATCCAGCAGAACATGTTTGGGATATGGTGGAACAAGATATCTATGTCATGGATGTGCGACCGACAAAACTTCAGCAAAAATGAATCCAATCCATTCTCTTCTAACGTGATATGTAATAGCGAAGCCAGTTGCTGTTTATCACGCTTGACACTTCCCCTTATTAATGAAAAATTACTGAATAAAAATATTTCTCCTATGGTTGTAACTACCCATGAGCAACTTAACTTTCTCTTAGCTTTAAATTTTATTACTCACCTGTTCCTGTAACAGGTTGAGTATATTATCAAAGCAACTTGTTTATCCTGTAAATTTGCACAATGTTGAAGTTTGTGGTGTGCAGCAGGTGTATATGTTTATGGCTGTCTATTTATGTGGCTATAAGTACTGACAGCTACAATGGTCTCCAAAACAAGCTATGGTAAATAAATTTCTAATTGGCTTTAGTTGGGGTTTTTTTGGCTGCTGACAGATTATTTATGGATCAGTGGGCCATTATCTCCTTAGTCTGTTCTTGGCTGTTGTTTTTTTTTTTTTTTTTTTTTTATCGTATCTGTTTAATGAGTGGTGGTTTGTTTCCAATTTAAATCACATTCTGCTGTTTTCTATATTTTTGCAGCCAATTCAGTAGCTTTTTATCCTATCCACAGCACTGATTATTGTCCATCCTTATGGGTATTATCATGAGGCATTTGTAGGATAGCTAGGTGGTAAATTTCACATGTTGTCTTTAGTTTAACTGAAAGTCACAATTTTATGCCTTAACCAACAATCTGGGATTGACTGAAATTTTGCAATCAATTAAAGGTTTGTATGCACCCTATTTTGTAGTGGGTTGTTAATGAGTAGATACATTTTCGAGCTTAGAGCTTCTACTCGTCTTTTGTCCTGCGATAAACCTCAAATCAGTGCCTTCAAACATGCAGGAAAGAAACCCCAACAACCTAAAATTGCAGATCTGTGCTTTCTTATATGTCTGGCAAAATATATGTCCTGGTAATGAGTGTGGTTAGAAGAAGATGAAGCACAGTGACGCATTTCTGAATAAATCTTTAAGGTATTATCATCCTGACAGGTTCCATAATATATGAGGCTATGACCTAAAATAGACAGGTAATCAATCTGTCATTCTTTCAGTCAATCAAGATTTGGTGGACGATTAATGCTGTTGTTTCCTCTCTGAGCTAAAGTGACAGCAGTGTTTAGGGGTGCTTTTTTTTATTCAGTCCTGTTTTTCCTCCTCGAGTTCAGTCCCCATATCTTTTCTTTACTTTGTCAGTTTTATTTATCACTTTTCAGCCATGTTGATTACTCACAGTGTCAAAAAGCTTTTTTTTTCGATTTCTTTGCAGCAATTACTATAAGGATGCTCGCCATTGTAGAAGTAAAAACTGACCTTCTATCTGTATCTCATCTGATCAGAGTTCCTGGCAAATGTGTATTACTGCAAGGCACCACCTTTGGCAGACAGTGTTCACTCGAGGGATGTTTCCAATTTAAAACTTTTTTATCGTCACGTTCATCTGCTGCAGTTCTCAACTGTGGTTCTGTAGTTTAGTGACGCTTTGCAGTGTGGTGTCTCAATGAATCATTCCTCAGAATAATGTAAACACAAAACTTTTAACTGATATAACTCCTGGAAATCTGTGTCTGTTGTGGACCAGAAACTTCTGACCAAGTGAAACATGAACATGCAAGATTCCGTCTGATCGTCACAGACGTTTCCATTCCCCATTTCCCTCTCATCTTTCTTTGTCTGAAGTTTTTCATGGCTAACAAAACAATTGTCTTCATTCACCCATTTTTGATGATTGCCTAATTATTCCCTTTCATTTCTGTTATCTGCATATCTTATTCAACAGCCCCTTCATCTTTTCATCTCTGTTCTGCCTGTTAGTCAGCAGGCAGAACATCGGAACACGTCTGACTTTTACCAGCTGAACATAGACTTGCTTCAACATACTTGTCCCTGAGCTTTTAAAGCCTTCTGTTTGTTATTTACCTGAGGTTGAACATGCAGCTCTTTAATTCCTGTCACCTTCCCACTTCCATTGCCCATTTTTCCTGCTTCGCCTATCTCCTTCAGATTATTCCAGACAAACCGGGAGCTCAACTTGTCATCCGCATGAATGCACAGATCCCACCTTAAATTCTGTGACCAGGTGAAATTTACATGAAGACTTTGTCCAATTATTCTCTCCCATGGCACTGTGAACGGGATGAGAGTCACGCTTGGTCAGCCAGGCAGTGTCAAACGGTGCCTTTCTCCTCGTGTCAGTTTACAGGGCTGCTCTACAGGCTAAACAGGTACTGGTTCTCCAAGGACATGGGCGGCAGGGACCAGGCTGTCAGCTTCTGTGGCAGAGCGGGATGAGTATTCAGACTGTGAAACCGGAAACCTTCTGGAACTGATATTTGTTGAACTGTTTACCACAGACATTTAAGGTTTCCTCAGGCTTATGAAAGAGGATGTGTAATTGTTGATAAATGTAAATGTTGCAATGTTTGGTTGTATTTGTGATGAAATTATTTATTATTTCAAAATGAAGTGTTTGTGTTCCAAGATACCTGAATATGCACCCTAGACTGGAGCCACACCTAAAGGGCAGGAACAAAGACTATCAAGTTTGTCTGTGAGCAAATTTTGGTTCATAGCTACCAGTTTCTTACTGCAGCATCATAATAATGACTCTTAATCTAACCTCAGTCTCAGTGTAGCTTCATCCAACCTCCAGTGTTTTCTCTCAGTTTTGAGCAAGCATTTTTACAAAGACACCTATGATTCTTCAAAGTAAATGTCAAGTCAAAGTTTAATTGTAGAGCACTTTTGTCAGGGTTCTATGGGGCGTGTGGGGGTGTTCGTGTTAGTGTGGTTAGTTTTAATTTTGTATTCTCCAGGTGTCCACCAGAGGTCACAGTGGAAGCAGCTGCTTGGCACATACAGGGTGGTATGAACAGGTGTGCTCCTACTTAAAATAAATAAATAAAATAAAATACATAAAAACTTTAAAAACAACCAAAGCTCACCAGTGGGCTGGTCTATCAACAAAAAGAAGAAAGAAAAAAACAGTGTCTAGCATGCCCAACTGATTAGAGCAATTTGAATGATAAATAATTGAAAAGAGATAAAATACATAATATCTACAAAATTAAAATAAATGCATAGACACTTTTTGGGAGTTGTGCTCAACTTCGACCAAAACGCTAGGAGAAAAAAATCATCTTAGAGTGTAAGATGTCTACTGTCTTGTTTTACTGTCTAGTTTTGGCGGATGCGATGTGCATTGACGTTAGAAGTTTAGGAGCAGCAACTGCAAAGGTTTGGTTGTCTTGGTCTTCAGCCTGGTTTTAAAAGCGCATCCAATTTTATTCATTCAAATACTTTACACTGTCCTTCATTCTCTCTGTATTGAGAAGTCCAAATTTCCAAGTTCGTAATCTAAAAATAACATTAGCCACAAAATCAGAATTATAACTGCAGAAGTTGGAGGTAATCAAGTCACCCAAAGTTTTAAATACAATCTGACTGCTACTCTGGAATGCTTTGGTACAGAAAAGCATTTATGATGTTCAGATTCTTTGACTGTAAAGCAAGCCAAACAGCCCTCCATCACTATGTTAGCAAACGTTATGAGGTGTGCACGCTGGCTGAAACATAGGCTATGTTTTATTTTCTCTGGAACCTGAAACGGTGCATTATGGCCAAACATAATTACTTTGACAAAATATTATTTTTCCAAGAGTTATTCAGATTCTGTTGTACTGCCGTAATCAAACATTCTGGCATTGCATATAATTTTGACCATTGTCTTCAGTTAAATTATGGAATGTATCCTTTGTCATCAATACATTTATGTTCTATTTTAAAAAAATCTTCAGTGTTTTTGACATTTGGTCAATAAATTGGGCTTAATAAAGAAAAAAAAAACAAAAATGGAGAGCCATTAAAGTCATTGCAATTAAAGTCACTGCATTGTACTCAACAAAAAGACTCTGGTCATTTTTTTTTTTTTTTGAGAATGTACATTTCATGTTTTTCTGTGAGAAGGACGTTTCTGGGTTGCATGACCTCAATAAATTAAGTGGATTTACTGCTTGGTTTTAATTAAGAGTTTGTGTACAGCTTTTGGATGCAAGATGCAGACCACATAGTGTTTTTCCAGATGTATAATCGCTGAGTTATGCACATTCTCCTCTGACCTAAGACTTAACTCATTTTCATTCATTCAACTGTCACTCACAGGGTATTTTCCATTTTTGGCCCATTCCCTGTAAACATGAGGGATGGCTGTGTGAGAAAAATCCCAGTAGATCTACAGTTTCAAATGCCAGACCAGACTGTTTCCCGTCAACGACAGCTATGACATATTCAAAAACACTCTTTCTTCCCTATTGTTCAATATGTGTTGAAATCCGGGGTGGTGGTCTGTGTTTTGCTGCTGCTGTTTTCCTCCTTCCACGCCAGAGGGCGCTTGTAGGCTGTTTTCCACCAGAGGGCGTGACCAGCGGCTCCTGGTGGATTTGCTCACCTGCAAACCATCAGGTCATCAGTGGAGTATAAGAGGACGGAGCGGCCTGCACTTCGACGCCAAGAATGTTAACCAATGGTTGGTACAACAGGCCTCCGTGATCGCTCTCTGTGTTTTCTTGTGTTAAACCTCCGAGTAATTCTCTGTGTACCTCATCTTCAGGTGAACCCTTGTGACTCCGTGGATGTTACCTACTGGTGGCTCAAGACCCGAGCATTCTCCGTGCATGCCTTTCCTCGTGACGCCGTGGAAGATACCCACTGGTAGCCCGAGACCATTGACGCCCCCGCCGAAAATCAACCTGCCTGGATTCCTCTGTTGGCCGATGTCCCTCGCTCCTCGCCACTGGAACTGGAGTACTTATCTGTCCGCCCTCCAACGCAGCCTCTCCGCCGACCCAGCAGCAAGCCCCATCGAGCCCACCATCCAGAAAACATCAGTAACCCCTCCCTGGACCAAACCCATTACAAACCAAGTAAGATCACTCCAGTATTCAAGATTCTGCAATTTCCCACAACCAGTAAACTCACCATTACCCATCTCTTCTCCAGTGATCCACTGAAACTGCTAGCTGTCAGTTCCAGAACCTGCAAACTGTCTTTGTTTACATTAAATTGTTTAACTGAATCCTGGTATTGTCTGGTGTTTCTGCATGTGGGTTAAAAGAGTTGATCCCACCATGACCATATGAAGCGTAGCCAGTTGTTTCCACAACATCTGGATGCCAAATTATGTCAGATATCTGATTTGACATTAATGTTAACAAGAAACTGTGGTAGAATTGTGGTTTGGGCATTGTGTATTTTTGATGGCTTGTGGATAGCAAGCCGTGTTACTGACGGTGGCGTTGGAGAAACATGCAAGCTTGGTCCAGTCTCTGTAGGACTCGCTTCTCTGAGTGTTGTGCTGTTAGAAAGTAAGTGTATTGTCCAGTTTTAGTGTAAGATATTTAAAGGTGTTGACATTTTCATTAACTTTGTTAGGAATAATTTGTTGCTGACTTTATAGACGGTCTGTCTTTCCTTTTGCAAACAAAATCAATAATGTTGACTTTACAATTCAGCATCAAATGCTTGATGCTATTGTAACATAGTATTTGAGGAACATCACAGGATACAGGATGTGATTAACGTAATAGCCACCCAAGATAAAACCCATCACATGGGACACTGTAGCAACAGTGGCAACAAATGTCATTGGTTGCTTGGCTGGGGGAAAGTAAGCAATTGTCACTTTGCGCAAGTTAAATAGGAAATGAATGGAGTGGGAGTGATGTTGCTTCCTGCGTGTCAAGCCCTTTGTGGTGCTTCAGTGTTGGTCGTGAATACAGGTGATTTAGTGGTGCCACCCACACATAAGACCATAAGAAATCTATCAGGTTAACAAATAATACTTCAGCCATTAAAAAGAAAATATTACTGCCCTCATTATTATAACTGTAGGGTTTTAACTCTGTCTTTTGGCTCCCCCAAACTTCACATTGAGCAGCAGATGCACTAATTTACTCTGTCTGCATCAATTCCACATCACTGATTGTTTCCTGCAGTGTCTGACACCCTGGTGTCTTGAGAGAGGAAAGAACGCTCATTCCCCACTTTCTGTTTGGGTGTGAGACGTCACAATATTTCATTACTTATATAGTGATGAACAAAGGACCTAACACAAATTGAAATAACAGTTTCATAGACCATGTATTTGCTTATAGCTAAAGGTTAATTGCAACCCTTTAAAGATCAAGTGTGTGTTATTCTTTTTGGATACTGGTTGTTTATCTGCTGGTGTTGATGTGTAAACCTGCTTCCAGTGAATAATGTGGCTACCTGGTCATTAGGAATCCAGCAAAGTTCTAGTTTGTGAGATTGTTGTACATATTGTCTATAATGGCTTCATCTTTTACAGTAATTTTAGTCTGGGAACTTAGTTTTGAATTAATACCACTGACAGTATTTTAAGCCTGCACACTGCAGCTGTTTGTGTGTAATTTTGTTTTTTGGCACAAGAAGGACACTGCAGAGTTCATAAAGTTGAATTATCACTGAAGAATAAAAATTGGTCGCATTGAGCTAAGCCTTAAAACGAGAGGCTTGATGGCAATTTTGCTTGGCAAAAAAAAAAGAAAAAAAGCCTGAAATGCTTCCCAATGGGTTCTGAATGTTTCCTACAGAGTTGCTAATGTTCTACACTTGTTTGGAAATTGTCACCTGGGTGCAAAGTGTTTGTTCCCCTCTGACCATGATAATGACTTACAGATGAACAGGCTACGCCTTCATGTGTCTGTGGGCGGGGTCAGTGACCTATAAAAACCCTTTTATAGTTGATGATTTCTGTATGAGATCAGATCATCACCTCTTGCAGATTAAACTCAGCTAATTAAACCCTTCCAGAGGTTCTGAAACGGAAAGCAGCGTGTTGCCTGTGTGTCTCCGCTTTCCTGCAGATTTGTGTCCGTATGTGTGTTTGTTTGAGCAGCTGCAGACATCAGTTAATGCAGATTATTTCCACTGTGAAGCACCAAGTTCACGGTAGCACTGCAGGAGCCAACACGGGCAGCTGTGCCTGACCTGCTGTGAGCTGCTGCTCTGGGAGGCATCACCACAAAACCAGTTATACTGACTGGAAACAGGATGGTTTATACTGTGTGTGTGTGAGAGAGAAAGTGAGAGAGTTTGTGTGTATGTAGGGTGGTCATAGTGCTGACTGACTCCCTGTTTGATTGAATGGTGGGTATGGGAGTAAACGATGGACTCTGTGTGTAAATGAGTGTTTTTAATTTGCTTCTGCTTCTGCTTAGCCAGCATTCAGAGCCACTGCCTCTTTGAATACATGATGATGGATGAGGAGCCACTGAACACACACACGCACACACACTATGCATCAGAGGACAAACTAACAAAACAAATCTAATAGACTGAACATTGACTGTGAACTAGATACATAATTCTATTAGCAGCAGGAAGAACTTTGAACACCAATTCAACATTTGGTGCAGTTATTTTATTATTTTTTGTACTTTTTTTTTGTTTTGTTTTTTTTTATCCACCATTCAATAAAAAATGATTACAAACAGATGGCTTGAAATATGGGGGACAAATTCTGCAAGACTGAATTGCACCAAGGTAAATATATTTCAAAATTTAAGTGTTGGAAGATTTGATATGAGTTTTTTTTTTTTTTTTTTTTTTTTCCACAAATGGCAAAAGAAAAAGGACATTATAAAGTAAGTCATGGAAGAACTTAACAGAACCTTTGGGAAAAAAATCTTAATCTTTATGCTCTCAGCAACATATTCAGATGTGGTTCCATTGCTCATTTTGTTTTTCTTTCTCATAGAAAATATTCCTTCTGGGTCTTTCTACAATGAGAAGGGAAGTAGTGCTTAGAAGATAAATGTCCTGTTACCTCTATCACCAGCATTGAATACGTGGAAGAAGATGGATGTATCAATCTTGAGAATGTGTAAAAGCCCTCCATGTCCATCCACATCCAAAGGAAATACACTTGACTGGTATTACCACTGATTTGCTTGTTTTCATATTTTCAGAACCCTAGGTGAAAACAATCAGTGTGCTCGTCTCTATTTAAGAGGAAACTGGAGTACTCAAGGAAATCATACACATGAAAGGTGACTTAGTTCACATCATAAGGATCCATGCAGGCACCACTCCAGCAGGGTGGAGTAACATGACATGACATATGGAGTGTGAAAAGTACAAACATCAGAAGAATACACACATGTGCTCATTATTCCAGTGCTATGTTAACATCACAGTAATTGTTATAATAATGAGGTATGTAATCAAGCTTTAAGTTTTAATAAATAATTACATATGCAGCTAATAGATAAATAAATGTATAAAAGGGATATATTAAATATATAGGGATGTGGGACAAATGCTTAAAGTTGATTTGTCAGACTCAGTGAAGCGTACATTGTAAAGTCTTTGGATGCTGTGAAATGTAAATTAGATAATAAATGAAGCTAAAATTAATTTTGGAAATACAACTTCTAAAGTCTACACCTGCTTGTATTTTCTTCTCTCCTCTCCTTTAGTTTTAACTTTCTCTCTGACCTCTGATTGATCTCAGTTTACTGTCATTGCGCTACCCTCTCCACATTTGTCATATTTTGAATATTAAATTCCCTTCTGTGGTTTTATATTTCTTTCTATCAAATCCATTTAGATCCAACACCTAATATCAGTGGCTCATCAATTCTTAATGTGATCAAATCTAAACAGAAGCTACTGACAGAAGACTCTGGTTTCAAGCTGGAGAAAAATGGACACTGATGTTTGGAAATTTATCATCATCGTTATCATTTGTGTCACAAAGATTAAACTCTGTCATGCAGATTGATTTCTCTTCTTCCTCCCTCTGTTACTAACATTACCACATTCTCAGTATTTCATTTATTTTGCATCCTCATCGTCTTTTTCTTCCCTTGGCAAAAAGTAAAGAATTAACACACACTAGTGTATCATCTGCAGTAGGTCAGGAAGTACATTCAAGTATGAATGTGATACTGTGTTGCAATAAAGCAACAGCCCAGTAACTTATTGTATTACTGGGGCAGATAAAAGAACATTCTAGAGGTGAAATGATGAAGGCCAGTTCATTTTTCAGCATGTTTTTGACAGCTCCATTCAAAGATTTTAACTGTATTTTATCTAACTGAAGCAGCTAAATACATTCTCTAGAACAGTCTTGCTGCTGGTCAGAGGGAAATGCATATTTGGACAACAATTTGGTTCAGAAAGTGTCATACACAGATCAGTTATGATGGTGGCATTTGCATTTGTATGACAAGAAGTCCAGCTGATTTGGTTGATCAAGTTTCCATAGGTAAATATTGACATGGTGTTACATTTTAGCATATAGTCCTTTGCTAAAAGTACGATACTACCATCATCATGGGTCACTATGATTTCTTTTTTTTTTTTTTTTTTTTTTTTATTGCGGTAAAATGACAATATGCATTTTGGTTGCACAGTTATGCACAACACATGGCGAAGGATGTCTGGAGGTTTTTCCCTTCTAAAGGAAATATCCAAGATCCATGGAAATGAAGCAACTGCAGAGTAGAGTGAAGCAGGGCGAGATGAAGTGGAGTGGCCAAAGTAGAGCCAGTGGAAATGGAGCAACAGAGCTTCACAGGGGAACTGCAAACACACACAAGCACCTAAAAGCCATCTGACGTGGCCATTCAACTAAATGAAGACAGTAAACCAGAAGAGAATATATGCATGCACAGGAACAACAAGGATATGTTCCACTAAAAGAAAAAAAGTAAATTTACTCAGGCATAACTATACCCAGGACATTATTGTTGTAGGAAAATAGGATTCAGAATCTGCAGCCCTTTTCCTTTTGCGTGGGAATTTGTCAACTTGGAAGCAAAGAAGTTGTTGAACTTCTCTTTTATCTGAAGTCCAGAACACACTGAGCAAATCAAGAGAGCTTCCATGGCATCTGTTAACTTTTATTCCTCTCTCAAAGCTCAAACTAACAGATCCAACATTATTCTTTTCTTTCTTAGCATATTTTGTTTTTCTTAGAACTCAACATGGTGAGATGGATCTATTTTTCATAGCTTGCAGGACTTGATGGAGTATAATGTGGTGATATAAAGCACCAACAGCTGACAGGAAAAATGTTAGGAGTGCTGAAAATAGAACAGGCATTGCTATTTTTCCACTGTATGTGGGCTATTGCAAAGTAAAATCTCCAAATATGATTCTATTACAGCTAATCAGTATGTTTGCATAGATAATATGCATAATTATGTCAAGGGAAAAAATAAATTGACAGAAATAATTACAGCAGTTTTTCAGAAAATGCCCAGACATAATTTGTTTAGCCAGGTTTTTCTTTTTCTGACTTTTGATTTCAGTTGTGTAACTGAGTCTGGTGATCCATTCATTTCTGCCTGATTTTTTTTTTGCTTGTTTGTTTGTTTGTTTGTTTGTTTTTCATTTATAATTCTCTACTATCTATATTATGTAGTATATCATATATTGTAACACTTTTTATTCTGTTAAGTTTACTTCTCTCCCCAATCTTACATTTATTAAGCTTTTCTTAGGAATACCACATACACAAAAAGACCCAAAGCCACATATACAAAGTGGACAATTACATATAGCAAGCTAAGCTCAAACAGCCTGAGGAAAAACAAAAGTTGTACAAAAAAACATTTTTAACAAAAATGTTTTTTGGTTCTTGCAGCAGCTGCCTGAAACGAACAAAACCGTCCATAAAAATTAATAGAAAAAAAATATGAACCAAAAATACAAGAGGCATGTCAATGCAGAAAGATGGCTTTAAGAATTGATAAGCATACTATTTCCCTACTGGTGCCTGTGTTAATTTAACAAAAAGTGTTTCTGTTGTTGAAACCATCAGTGAATAATCTGTCAGAAAAGTGTCATACACATATCAGTGAATCTGTGTATGACACAGAGAATCTAAAAGTTTTATCAGACAAAAAAAAAAAAAAAAAAAAAGGACTTCTGTGGGGAAACAGATTAAAGAACTAAAACACTTTTAGGGGAGAAAAAAGTAGAAAACAAATCGAAATAAATGACTGTTTCAGGGGAGAAGAAGCAAAAAGCTCAGGCAGAAGGAGATTATTTCTTCCACATCTAAACTCTTCCTGCAGCAGCACACATCACAGGAATTACAGAGGAAAGTGGTGACACACATACCTTTAGTCTCTGTCACTCTTCTTTGCTGTGCAGTTTAACCCGCTTTCTTAGCTGCACTTATCCATGAAATTGTGAGGATAAGCACCCAGACATTAGCAGGGTCATCCATGGTTGATCTGAGACGTATCCTAAACTAAATGTGTGTCTGTACCTGAACCAAGTGCTTCTGAATGTCTTTACTGAAGATTTTAACTTTACCGATTTGAAATCCTTTTAAAACACAAGCATTGATTTACAAGTTAAATTGTCACTTTTGCACACAGTAAATGTTAACTCCAAAGTAAACCTCCCATAATACACGAATATATTTAGGCTTAACATTATGCATGCTAATCACCGTTAATCCCCATGGAGTAACTCCCTGTACTTTCTCCATTCGACTCCTCCAAACTAACAGCAGCAGCAGCAGCAATTAACAAATACTTGTTGGAAGTGCACGTCTGCTGAGCTACTTCTCAGTCTTACTCGCTGAAGAATTGCTGTAAATGGCATAAAGTAGGAGCATTGTTATGATGACATGCTGAAAGGGGAGTGTCGGTGAGGGCAGGAGGTTCTTAAAGAGACGGTAGTGAATTTCAAAGCATCAGAAACAGTTATGAGGCAAAGTTAAATTTCTTTTAAATTATTTTTGATTTGTCACACAGTGAGAAAAAAAACAACGGGTCTTTTAATTTTGTATTTGTCAACTGCTTTGGGTCAATCAAACAGCTGCAGCTGATCCAGAACGCTGCTGCTCGCGTTCTCACTAAAACCAGGAAGATGGAGCACATAACACCAGTTTTAAAGTCCCTCCACTGGCTCCCTGTAGCTCAGAGGATAGACTTTAAAATACTGTTGTT
>CAEGAE010085045.1:0-65887 GCA_903067095.1 Girardinus metallicus
CATTTAAAATATTTCTTCCCAGATGACAAAGCAGTAGATCTGCTGCAGAGCCTTAATGGTGATCCTGTGGTGTAAACCTGAGCCAAACCTGAGCTTTGGCCAGTGAAAATGCTGCCTCTGGGACTGAACTGGGTTGGTAGATAGGCATTGCTGACTAAGGAGTCGCAATGATTTCTTCGGCCAGTCCTCCTGCTGCTTAGGCATCAGGAAATGTGACAGTTGCTGTTGCTGCCCCACTTCTAAAGACCATCTGATCTCCTAATAACTAAAGTAAGACATTACTTAATGATTCAACAAGAAAGGCACCAATTTGTTTAATTTTGCAAACATTAAAAGACAACTAAATTACTAAGTTTAATATTTGGGGTAACCCCATTAAGGGACAAAGGGTGAACAGAAAATGGATGGATGGAATATTTGGGGTAACCTTACTTCAAATAGACAAAAGCCTGACTTTACCCATTAAGATATTAAATCTATTCTAGGGATTTTGTTTCATAAACTGTTGAGAAAACCAGATGCTTGTGTGAGATTGATAGAACTATTCTGCTCTGAGCACAGGGCAGCAAAGCAACATCTTACAGTGTGGGAGGAATAAAAACATGGATTTGGTGGGAGAACAGTCTGTCTCAATTTGTTTAATGCTGAAAACTAAAATAGACATGACATTGACTTATCAGAAGCAAATGCCTACCTGGTCTTCACCACACCTGGTGTCCATGTTGTTGTTCCTCAAAGAAGGACAAAGCCCCTAAAACAGAGAAACGGAGAGAGAGTGGGCAGGTAGGGAGAGAGGGAGGTATAACATTAAGAAAAAGCACTTGTCAGGTCGCCCATTAGAGGACCATTACAATACCAATCTCTGCTCCCCATCTTTCCTTTTCACAGTGTGCGTGTAATTCTCTTGGTGTGCCTCTAGTCACCAGCGGGGAGATGAGATCATTACCTGTGACTGCGAGGCTAATGTCAAGCGTGGCCTAAAAACACACTTGCACACATACACACATAAATGTACACGCAGGCGGACTAAAGAGAATAATGTGGCTTTGCCTCAGTAACAAAACTATGGTGACCGCAGGGCTCGTCTCCATTTGGATAAGGCGGCCTGTTTTACAACCCGCTTCCAACAGCATCAGATGAGAGAAACAGGAGGATGCAGAGAGGAGGGATATGACAGACGGCTGAGTAGAAGAGTATCTAATTGGAGACATGGTGGGAACAAATAGCCTCCTCTCTCTTTATGACAGACTGGGTGCGGGGGGGAAGAAGTCCTCATGCAGTATACAAGGAAAAAGTACAGCTGCAGAGAGGATGTTGCTCAGAATGTGGCTATTAGCAGTCATGGGAGCTGGTATGAAAGAGGAGTGGGTATGCAAAGGCAGAAAAGGTGAAAGTGGGTCAGGAGGTGACTGACCTGGGCTCTAATTAACTTCACCATCGGCCCCACAGCTCTCATTTCATGTTGCATGCTGAATCCAAGCAGATGTTACTGCTACATCAAAGTGCAAAACAGAAAGGCACACCAAGGCTTCCCTTTACGCACTGACCTCATATCCATACAACAAGGAGGGTCTTTTTTCTAAATACATTTAACTTGTGATTTTAAATATTTCAACTATAGTTTTTTTTTTGTCTTGGTAAACACAAATCCATCCTTTACCTGCTCTGTGTCTGCCCTCTGCTTCAGTGTTGTAGGTAGATACACCACGACCTTTATACTGAAAATTTAACATAAATTTAATTTATATTAAATGTACAAAATAAGAGTATATTTATTAATTATATTTAATATAATTGATACATTTATTATTCTAATAATTAAATATAATTAAAATGATCAATTATAATAATGCAGCAAATGTGTCACTGCTGCAACGTTTTCTCAGCTGATAATCAAATATTACAACAACAACCAATTAATACATACATATGCACAATAATACATGTGTATTATTATATGCAATTGTTGTGTGTGTGTGTTAGTGTGTCAGTACTGATGGCGAGTCTCTCGCTTCGGCATGTAGGACATTTGAAATTGAGAGTGAAGCTTAACCTACTTTTTATTTTGGCTAATAAATATTTGCTTTGGACAAATCACAGAAGAATGAAATTTAATTCTCACACTGTGATGATGACGTCACTGCAAAAGTATCACTGTGGTCCTGATATCCAATATTAGTGAACTCTGAATGCCACGCTCTTGGTCCCAATACAGTTGTACTGTTCAGAAATAGAGTACATGACAAGACTTGACGTTAAAGATGCTCCCTTCATTATCTCATATTTATATTAGCAGCAGTAGCTACTCCTTACCACCATTCTACTTTAATCATGCAGTTTATTTGCTCTATAGGGGATTGTTTACCGCATTGAATCTCACACAGAGTGATATACAAGCTGTTTTAGTGGAAATGTTGCCAATTTATCAGAAATACAAAATGCACTTCTCTGAAGTGAGACAATCTTTAGCATGCTTATTTATTGTTTTTCTGCTTGTTCTGTGCTTTTTGGCCTAGTTGTGTCCATTTCAGCCATATTTTGTCTTCTTTTTCTTCTATATTAACTTGGTGGAAATTATGACCAGCCAGTTTAATTTATGTCATGGCCATAGTATAGTGGATGATAATAAAGTGGTGACACAGAAATATAAAGTTGAATGTCCTCATCACAGATATAGAACATGCTGTAGTGCTTCCTAACACAAATTAGAGGATAGGTTGAATAAAAGCAGTCCTAGAATTAAGCTCTTTGTTGGTCTAGATTTATAATTATAAAATGACACAATGACCTCAGAATCTGAGAAACAAGATGTGAACCAGGCTTAGTCCAGTCTCGGACAGACTTGTCCACTGTTCCAACACATCTCTCAGAACAAGACAAGAAACATCATATTCACAAAACAGATTCAACACAAACATGAGTGAAGCTTGTCCTGTAATGTGCAAAAACGTAAAATATGCGATTTCTTGAACTTCATTCCCATTTCTTAAACACCACATTAAAGTTAGTTGTAAGTGCAAAAAAAAAACAAAAAACAGGCAATTTAGGAAATGCAGAACTTCCCAGACGTGTCCAAATGTGCACAATCCCAACATGTTTCTCACGTAATTATCTTAGAGTTGTGTAAAAAAAAAAAAAGCACAAAAATATTAAATATTAATCCCACATTTATTATGGAGAAAGCAGAATATGAAATGAATTAATCATGGCGTACTTGGCTGTCCAGATTTTTATCCTTCCTTCTTTATCTGCCTTTGTGTGATGTGAGGATGCTTGGCAGGAAATTAACAGTGGCCTATGAAAGACCATTACAGTTGTACGCGACTGTGTGTGTTTGCAAGTATATCTTTGTGTAATGATCATCCCATTTAAGGTCCATATGTCTACTGCTTATCTTATGTGTTGTCTATGTGCAGTTAAGACCAACCACGTTTTATCCATTAGTCCATTTTGGAACATGGTGGGGGAGCTGATCTCATGCAAACAATTGTCTTATGTGGCTTGTACCATGAAAACAAGCTATGAATGAAAATACTACTTTGATGATGCTACAACGTTCTTAGAATAGATTGGGGCTGGAGGCACAAACAACACTGAACTCTGGATAACCCACTGACAGTTATCGTGATTTTACATGTGGTGGTGCATGGGGTGGAGCGTCCGACTCATGAACGGAGGCCTCAGTCCTCGTCACAGCTGTCACGAGTTCGAGTCCCAGCTTGTTGACCTTTGCCGCATGTCTTCGTCTGCTCTTGCAACCCACTTTTCTGTCAATCTACTGTGAAATAAAGGCCACTAGAACCAAAATAATCCTTTAAAAAAGATTTTGCATGCATTCTTCTTTAATTTCAAACTTTTTTGCACACAGATGCATGAAAACAGCATCATTTGAACTAGTTTTATAAACGAATTTAATCCATGCTCCTGTTGACAATTCAGTGATATTATCAAAGTGCGGCGAAAAATTAGGAGAATAAGAAATAATGCATTTTAATGCAAAGTGGCCTAAAAAATAAAACTGAACTGTACAAGGTGTGCATAGGCAGAAAGACGCTTTCTCGAAATCAGAGATGAGGTTAAGATTGTTCCAAGAAAAATGTCAGTTGTGCAGCAAAAGTTTTCAAATACTAGCAGACTACTGACAGAATGTTGCCAAGGCAGAGGAAGAGTACAGGTCACCGTTTTGTGGCATGATATTCAGTCTCTTCTAAAACAAGTCCACATTAACACTTTATAAATGTGTGAGCCTGGATGTCTAAAAAAAAAAATCAAAGACTCTGCTATAGGAAGGACTTCAAGACCAGCAATTGCTTGCTTGAGGAACTATTCTCTCTCTCTCTCTCTTTCCCATACTTGATGGCCCCCCTGCATGTTCGTAATAACCTATGATGAGTCCTCCACACTTGAGCACCCTCCCATCTGATGACTGCTGAGACTCAAACACGCAAGCACACGCGCACACACACACCTCCTGTGTTGGACATAGAACAGTGTGGATGATGACAGCCATCAGCAGGGCAATTAATGGGCCTGTCCCCTGGTTACAATACAAACTGAGAGGAAGTAGAAAAACAACATTAGCCAATACAGCTGAATCCTAATGGCATAATTAGACCTCCACTTGCACCAAAGAACTTAGAGGCCCAGCCAGCAGTGAGACTGGAACAAAGACGAGGGGAGATCTGTTAATTTGTAATGGAGAAAAAAATTAAATTCGCATTATTCCAAGCTAGAACAATGAATAAATAGAGAAATATCATCATCCTCTTTGTCGTATAGCAAGAAGTTCCAAACTGACTCAGTTTCACACTATTGAAGGAAGCAATCAAGGACAGAAGGAGTAGCAGAGCCAAGTGAGCATGGAGGAAGTGATCGAGGCAAGACAGCGAACTGAAGGGGAGGCATAAAGAAGAGATGGTCCAAAGGAGGGAGAGGAGAGCGGTGCAGACACAGGACTGTGTCTGTAGCATACTGATGCAGCTATAAGGCATGCATGCAATCTGAGTGGCCTTGGCTAGACAGCCCCACACGTGCTGCACAGGGCTGGGCTGCCTCCCGGTACAGTAACTGCACCTTCATCTCTGCATCG
Organism: Girardinus metallicus; assembly: GCA_903067095.1. Taxonomy (NCBI): domain Eukaryota; kingdom Metazoa; phylum Chordata; class Actinopteri; order Cyprinodontiformes; family Poeciliidae; genus Girardinus; species Girardinus metallicus. Next base: position 5,090 of record CAEGAE010085045.1, read on the forward strand.
TTTGGTACACGGTGAACACAAATCAGGGAGGAGGACATTAGAGGAGGGCATGTTGCATATTAATGCGTCGGGTTTGATTGTTATGTGGTCATACAGGTGCGTGCAAACAGTGGTGTGCTCCGGCGATGGGGGTTGTTCGTTATGCTGCATGTGTCTCTTCCGACAAAGCCTCTGTTATCACAACAAGGAGCCCATGCAGCTCCTGTGCAGGCTTTCTTTCTATAGCATAGTCTCAGGGGAACTCCCATTACATATTCAGCTCTCCAAGACGAGCACACAGGATCACCTACAGAAACAACACACCAATCTGATGAACAAAAACAGCTACTTTTTTTTTTGAGTGTTGCATTAGATTAATTTATACAATGTATATTAGATATTTTAAAAATAAGAAATTACTAAATATGATATGCATTATAATATGTAGCTAAAAATTTCCTGACTCCTCCCTTTCTCATTATGATGCCTTCTCTGCTCTCTTTAACCTTTTGCATATTGTGAGCTACCATAGACATAATCTATGACTATCTACTGCAGGGAGACTATCCTACAGGCTGAACATGTGTATTACTGGTATGATAAGAGGGAACTCTGGGCAGTTGGATTTGAACAGCACATATTGCATTTCAACTTTTTCATCTTACTTACTGTTTGCACCAAAAAAGTTTCTGATCCAAACTTAAAAAAGCTAATTAAAAATATGTTATTTATTTCATTGCAAATAAATAACATATTACTATGTTATTTATAATAATATGTAATTTATTTGTGAGTCTCTTTGAAACAACCGTATGTATTTTCTCCTCCGTTTCATTCAACTTTTCAATATAGTGCAAAGCAGTTATTCTGTTTTGGACCTAAAGCTGAAAAAGGAAAGGTAGAATGGCAGCAATGCAGTGTAAGAAATGTGGTTGAATCGAGTTCAGAAAAGTAATTTCGACAGATTGTGATCATAATTTGGTACTGAAGTAGAATTGGCTCAGGCCTTTGAGGAGAAAATAATGGGCAAACAATGTCCAGTTTGAAAACAAAAGCGTGAGAAAATTATTGGACTCAAGAGAAAGTCTGTCCTAAAGATTAGAGGGGCTTCAGAGATCCACAGTTCAGTTGGGAAAATCAGTGGATTGTATACATAAAATGTAATATATATATTTTATGAAAAAGTGTCAAGAAAAAAAAAAAAAGCAAAGGAGTCATTGTTGAAAGAAATCTATAATAAGACCTATTTTCTGTTTGTCACAAGCCATGAAGGGCAAAGGAGGTGCTCTGGTTAGATGATTTTCACCTTTCCTGACATAAGCAGCTCTGAAAGCATTCAATTTAATGAAGATGCAGGATCATGGTTATGTCAGCCGTGTAGATATTTATTGTTAGAAGACTCTGTCCTGATTTTGATCTCACCTGCTGGTTGATTTGCCTCTCTTAGATGAGGATTATCTTCCAAGTTTGTGCGAACACAATGGTGGAGATAATAAATAACCAATGGCTATGTCTTACTGGAAAGCCTGGCACCACTTGTAATTTCCTGTGTCATGCATCAGACATGGATAACTGCTGAAACTGATTGAAACAGCTTTCAATGCAACATGGAAGCGCGTAAAGGTGAGTGTGATGAGTAAATGTTGAAAAAATTAAGACAAGATCTGGAAAACAAAGGTGAGTTCTCTAACATGTGACTAGATAAATGGCAAGGCAGGATCTTGGATCATTCGAAAGTTTGAAGTATTCAAAAAACAGGAAAATAGGAACCATAATTTACCAATGACTGATACAAATCTCCATACTTATTTTTTATATTAAAATGCATGCTATTTCAGGTAGGTGACAAGAAGACTTGTTCCTTTCATGACTATCGCAAAGAAAAACAAAATAAATAAAAATACCTGTCCCCACAAAAGAGTTTGTAAATGTGACAGTAACACTCTTTAAAATCTGCAGCTTTGTTTTCAAATAATAATATGGTTACATGCGTTGTGCAAAATCCCTGTAAAAAACCATATACTGCTGCACATCTGTTTGCAAGCAGAAAAAGAAGAGTAAATCACTCAACAATGAGAAAGTGGTAATAACTGTCAGCACAGCACAAGGGCTTCTTTGTGAGGAGCTTGTAGTTTCCACTAAGACATGAATAGCAATTTCCTGTCCAAAACCCCCCAAATATGCCTAAATGTTGTCATTTGAAAATAGTGAAGCCCGATTTTTCTATAGAACCAGTCAGGCTAACTAATTTGTAGCGTACCTATAATCCACAATGAAGATTTGTTTTGCTACCAAGCTAGTTCTACTGTGCTACATGCATTAAAACATGAAAATATAAATTTGAGGAAATAAAACAGTTAATTTAAACTTACAAAAGAAGCAATTAAAATAAAATCTTCCCTCATCAAAGCTTCTTTGTTGACATCATACAAGACAACTGATCAGAGTTATGTTGCATTTGTATTTTTCCTGTTATTTACCCTTTTTAACAAGTTTTAATCAAATCTTGTTTAATCAAATTCTCTACATAGTTGAAGCAAAACAATAAAAAGCCACATGTGAGATCACTGAATAGATTTCAGGAAAATCCAAGAGAAAAAACACAGAAAAAAGGTTTATGAAACAGACCAGAGCAGACTGGAAAGGCCAGATTTCATTATCTCAGATCTTCGGTGATCATGTCAGGCGGAGTTATAAAAAAACACCTGGTCTGGTCAGTGTGCTCCTCGGAAATGATTTTCTGGTCTCATTGATGTTTTCTCCAGAACTGCTGCCTCAGCCTGTCTTTCCAATGAAAATTATCACCAGGCAGACTGATATTGAGCCCTGCACTAGCAGTAAGCATCACCATGCATGTGCTTTCAGTACAACATATACCACCATCATCATTCCAGTCAACACCAGTAAGAAAAAACATAATCTCACAAAGCTTAAGCAGAACGAGTGCAGCCTGCTAGAGATGCCTCTGAATTGGGAAGTTGTATCGCGTAAAAGTGATTCAAGAAGAATAATAAATATAAAAAACTACTGATCATTGTTTTTGTCACAGAATGGCAGAATCCATCATGGCGTCATAGTCAAACTCGAAAGATTGAACATGTGGCAATTGAATTGCTTCAGAATCTGTAATAATCTAATTAAAGTAACTTGTCATGTTGTTTACTAATAGCTCAATTTGTCATCAATCTAAATAAAACAAGCATTTTTTTTGTTTCTTTTCAATTCAATTTTTTTAAAATTTTGATGTTTAGGATTGTGGAAGAAGACAAAGATATGAGGAGGTAGAAGTAAAATGTTTGACAGACATTACAAAATTTGAACAATTCTTTTGAAATTATCAGTAAAGTGATATTACATGAACTGCCTCAATTTTAAATGATTAGCCATCAGGTCTTTCTCAATTGCCAGTATTCGACTCTGTTCAGTAGACAGCAGGAGGTTCGCAGTTTCTTTGTCTCGCCCTCGATCCCTCATCTCTACTGGTCTCATAGAGGGATCCAAAAAAGGGATTTGATTCATTAGCAGAGATGAGAGCAGAATGCAGGGGGTAGAAATGGTGCCATTTTTCAATTTTACTCAAAGTGTGCTATGTTGAGAGGGAAAAAAAAGTAAAAATGCTAAAAAAAATGTTTTCTTTCTGTCTTTAATGACAGATCAGAGCTGTTTCTGTCTGTCTTCCACCGCTTCACCAGTAACCTAATCAAGTTGTGGTGAAGCGGTGGGAGACTCTGATGATGATGGCACCACTTCCTGACCACTAATTGAAATAATTTTCTGTGTAATCACTTTAGAAGACTGGCAGGAGACAAGCAAGCAATGAGAAGTAGTTAAGAAAGGCAACAGCATTTTAATTGAATCTTTCGAGATGCGACTGATTCCATCAAACAAGTGCAAAGCCACCAGGAGACAGACAGAAACGCGGCAGCAGAGCTGTTCAATTGAGAGATGAATTGTGGAGTAATAGGTTTAAAGGGCTGTGAAAGGGAGCAGGGTTTAGCTGGATATGCTTCAGCCATTCTTTCATACTCATGCTCTTTATCCCACATAATCTGTTAGAAATCTGCGCTGTAGCTGGGTACCAAGGTTGACTTTATCTATGATGTGGCTTTTCTTATGAATGGCCCAAGTGTAGTTTTCACTTCATTATTGCTAATTGTCCCAGAGCCATGTCAGGGCCTTAAGCAACTGAAGCTGTCGGCTTTGCTGCTCCTGCCTTAAGAGTTTTGTTTGGATGTAATCTTAAAGGGGCAGTATTGTGTATTTTCCAGCCACATCAGGTACACCATGTTACATTCAGTTGTTTTAGAAATTCTATTTATATCAAATATGACTTAAAAGAAATTTGACTTTGTTATTTAACATTTTGAATTTGGACCCCTGCCTCTTTTTAAGAAAGTCCTTCTTTAAGAGAGTCTCTTTCTGAAACTCTGCCTCCAGGAAGTCATCACAACATCACTCCTCTATTAACCCTTTAACATTTTTATCAGCTCCTATACTAAGCTCAGCAGATGTTTGCTAATTTCTGCTGGCTAGTCTGAAGGAGCTGATTGGGGGGAGGGCTGCTCTGTGAGGCCAGACTGAAGCTCATCTACTGGGTCAAACCATGGCCAACACCTTGGGAAACCAGGTCCGCTCAAGCGCAGTCACAACAAGCCCCCATTCCGGGGGAGATGGGGAGCTGCAACTCTGAGGAGAAGCTTCGTCCTCAAAGGCGGAGCTTGGTCCACCCAGACGTTTTGCACAGCTGTCACATTAAAAGATTTCTCAAACATTCATGAAAGAATCAATGTAACACTCCCCGTATGTTTTTGATGAGGGAATAACATTATAACAAAGTCAGTTTTACACAATACCGCCCCTTTAAGATGTTAAGATTTGCATGCTGCCTTTACTGTTTCGTAGGGCTGTGAAACCATGGGGCAACTCTGTGCATTGCTCAAGTCCCACAAGACACAGGGACCTGGGCTGGGGATAGCCTGTCCACAGCCATTTCCCCACTCTTTAATCTCAGCGGCCGACTGGAGAGAGCAGCGCTGCACATTCCATTAATGTAAAGTGGGGCTTGAAGGCCTGTAATTTATTGGCTCTGCAGACTCGCCTCCCCTCATCTCACTCATACTGGCTACCAGCCACCAAATACTCCCCCTGATACCAGCCGACATGCAGCACCCTGCACACAGCAGTTTATGCTGTGCTGCTTCCTGTCGCCCTTTACCGCCGCCTTTCTATAGTCATTTTTTTTCTCTTTACATAATTATTCCTACTCTCCTCTTCTTATACATCTTTTCTCTATAGCAGCTCTGCCTTTACCTGTCGCCTGCCTACAGTGCAGATTCCATCTGCAGAGGCTGTCCTGAGACAGATTTATTACATTTCATGCTACAGACGCTTCTGCTGTAAAATGGAGCCAAGGATAAAACAGGAGCCCAGGTCCTTTATCTGCTTCACTTGTTTAACTAGTTCGTTTAATTATCATCAAACTCAGGAGAACCACAGGAGAACAGAAGAACCAACTGCTGTGGTAGACTAAATGTAAGGGAAATAAACATGAGTATGAAAAAAATGAATGGATAAAATATTCATATTAATTCTGATTTGTCTCTCTTTCCTTTCCTTTGGGTGTCTTGATGAACTGTTGAACCTTGCACCTTTATTCTCCCTTTTTGCAGCATAGACAAGAATATATTTTCCAATTTTAATAAGGTTAAATGGATTTTGATGCTGTTCCATCATAAGTTCAAGTAATTTAAGATTAAAATTAACAATACATCCAGCTTATGAGGCAAAAAACAAGGGAAAATTGTAACAATATTATTGGGAAAACTACAAATCCCCAAGTTTTCTTTTAATATCGACTGAAAGTTTGACAAATCACAAACTAATTGTAAAAAAATCAGCAGCACGGGTAAAAAACAAATTCACCCCAAATTGAAAAACCAACATTATGAATGTGGATTATGAACAAAATACGATAATATGGCAATAAAATATGATCCATTGCATATTATGATATTCTATCAGTGTCATCATTAATTTCTTCACCATTTGGAGTAAAGTAACTCCTCTGTTGGATTGGCTCACACGGACTGATCCTCCTGTATCAATGAGCCTTGTTGTCTTGTTCTCTTCTTGAACCATTTTTGACAGATTCTAGTTACAGACTCGGTTCAGTCCACAAAAACTGCAGTTTTAAATATGCTGAGACCCAGACATCACAATCTGGCCCAAATTAGATTAGTCAAATCCTTACTCCTGTCCATCTTTCCTGCTTCTAGCAGATCCATTCAGGACAAAATCTCCACTTGCCACCTATTACAACCCACCTATTCACAAGTGCCATGATGAAGAGATGGTGGTATATTCATGTGTCAGTGTTACTCCTTATGATGTGATTATTATGTTTGCCTGGAAGCTAAGGGGGTCTAGATGTCAAAACAACATTACAAATGCTCCTTTTTCACAAAGATTTCATGATTCAAATGGTTCTTTGAAAAATCCATGTTCTATGTATTCTTGCTAGAGACAATCAAATGCAGTCAAACCAACTTTATAGAATTGAAGGAGAACTACAGCCCAGTCTGTAGTTCTAGGGCACCAAACCCAAATCTTGCCTGTGGCACCAAATTGTACAGAGCTATTGTGGCACTGGTTGCCTTGAGCTTTTGACTTAAAAGGTAATATTTTTCTTTTCTTTTTATTATTTATTGATTTGTTTGTGGGTTTTTTAACGTTTGAAGTATTTGGCAACTTACCTGCAATACACAAAAGTTTTAGAGAACTCACTTTGGAGAAACTGAGAAATTCACATTGATTTGACTGGGAGCACATGCAGAGGCTTTCAGTGTAAAATTGCAAGAGCTGATGTTACTAAAGTTTGGAACAGTTTGTTTTCATACCTCAAACTTAGGTTACCATGCCTCTTTTTACATCAGAGAAGGTACTGACAGCTATGTCACAGTTTCCATCAACCCACCCAAATGGAGAGCTTCACCACAACAAACCAGTACATCCCTCATGCCACTCCAATCCGCCCATCATTCTCCTGCTCCCTCATTTGTGAACAAGTACCCAAATTAAGTAAACTCCTCCACTTGCGGAGACCATGGTCTCATGTCTGGAGGTGCTGACTGTTATCCTGCACATTTTATACTCGGCTGTGAACTTTGCAATGAAATTTGGAGATAAAGGTTCACAGAATCCATCTTGAAAAGTCAGCGCTCAACTCCAGTCCTGGACAGCCATCATCCTGCAGCTGCCGTCTCTGTGCAGCAATTTGATCAAGAGCCTTTCAGTTTATTAGGCCATGTTTAAGCTCTGACTATTTGGTAGTTTAGCCTTACTTGGATCAGCAGGAACAACTCTGCTGGTATCAGTTTGCTGCACAACTGTTCACTGGGTAGTCAGCGTATAGTAAGATGCTATGTAACCAGATGAACCGATATGAGCCTCATGACTATTGGTCAGAGGTAGAACTTTATCCAGCACTTCAAACATGTAAGTGTTAAATACTCATGTTTACCAAGCATGGTCTCCTTTTAATAATTTAACAGAGAAACATAACACAATCGATGCAGACTGTTTTCAATTGTTGTCATTAAACCTAACATGTCATACAGTCAATTTCTACTCCACAGTAATTCCTCTGTTATAATCTTTCTTCATTCATATAAGTTATACATCCTGTGAACATTTTAAATAAAAGTGCAGATTAATTCCAGTTCCAAATAATTCTGGATGTACAAGTCAGGGTCCATACACCCCTTACACCTCACAGATGAACACCTGCCAAGATGTGTACAATTTCGTAGCTTAGTTGAACTACAGTTACATTAGATTCTCACTACAGCCTCTAGGGGTGCAATAATATGCTGGTTTACCAACTGTGCTCAGACAAGAATTAAACAAAAGATCAAAGAGATTTTATCAACAGAATATCAGAGCTGATCTGTATCACTGTTGTCCCTGAGAGATAAATGATTTACTCTGGGAAAAGTGCAGATGTTTGCAACAAGCTTTATTGTTGTTTTTTTTATTATATGCTTGGCGCCTCTCTCTGATTTGGACTATTACTGTCTCTGTCAGGAAGTACAGCCAACATGGTCACTAAACTCTGGGCTGCAACGTAAATGCAACAGAATTCTTGTGACCCAAGAGGACTAAAGTGAGAACATTTTACAAGCCTTATGATTTGACTGTTTACATTGTGGACTGTTTTGAACTCCTGAGAATCATAATGATTTCTGACCCTAAAAAGGAACAAATTTGTGTCAAAATAAGCCGCATTGTGTCTGATCCTTTACAATGAGTCTTCTCGGCAGCAAATACACACTCAGCAAGGACTGGTTTGAACTTCAGATAATGTTTCTAAATATCGTTTCAAGGTGCAGAGAAATAATGAGCACTTCCTAAATAATCAAAACAAGTCTAGAGAGGCATACTTCAAGTTATTGCTATTTGATTACAACCACAGCGACATAAGCACATGTTTAATCCAGTTAATAATGATAAAAAAAGCTTGAGGAAAAAATATCCCAAGTCTCTGATCATCACAATTTGTAGACCCAGTAAGTGGTAGTTAATGACAACAAAATGAAAACAGAATTAGTGACACTATGGAGTAGGCAACTAATGCAACATTTATGAGTTGATTAAACTGTGTACGTAGTCTAAGAGGAGCTATGAGAGGGATGCAATTGGCCAGTGGGCCGCCATTTATTTATTCATGCCCGAGGCCATACATCTCTCTCAGTAAATTATTTAGACCTTTTCATTGTGTGACTGTGCATGTCTGAGAGTGTGGTGTGAGTGTATTACTGAGGTTATGTGTATAGAGCCAAGGCAAAGATGGTTTTAGAGGGGTCACTGGCCACAAAATAACATTATGATATTGCCACTTTGTGCTCAATGTGTGTGCGTGCGTGTGTGTGTGCGTATAAATCCATCAGTGTAGAGTTTTCCATTTAGTAAAAAGGGTCCTTAGGGGATTTTGTGGACAAAAAGGCTAAACTGATCCAGAGATGGAAAAAAAAATCTGATGTCGAGATTGAAGGAGGAAGCAAAGGAAAAAAAATAATAATTATGCTTGAGAACACAACAAAGCAGGGAACATATTGTTAATTTTCTTCCATTTATTATTAGCACTCACATCCCCTCCTTCCTCTGTGAGGTAAGAGTGTCTGATGGAAATGCATGTCATTTCATTAGGTGTGTTTTGTAAAGTCTCACTGTGGAGGTCCCGAGAGGTTAACATGTGAAACAGCCATGCTAATCGCTATGTTAAATTGTGTTTCTGAACACAGGTTGGCCATTTCCCAGAACACAGCCTTGGCCCTTGAGCTGCTAAAGCCCCAGCCTCTGAAAGACGAGCTTAGAAGGCAGTTTAGAAAGTGAAGAAGTGAAACATGATAGGATGAGGGAGAGGATGGTAAGAAGGGATGGATAAAAGGCATGACAGCATTCTTCATATAAACTCCCATCTGTCTGGCCACTTTCAATCCCTGGACAGTGTTTATCTGACATAAAAAAGACAGCTCTAACTCAAAATACACACACTACATGGTGCACACCTTGAATCACTTTGTCAGCTGTCAGCCGGAGAACCTCTTTCTCCTCTATAATAGATTTTTATGTTATTGTTCTTGTGGCAGTGAAACATGATGATCAGTTTTAATAGAGTTTGTGAACAAAGCTAACTTCCCCTCTAATAATTTTCTTTAACCTCACAGCGATAGAGTAAAAACACAGCCTACGCCATTTGTTTCAGTGAGTCTTGGGATTTTGTGAGGAAAAGCAATTAAAAAGCTCCTAACAGGAAAAAGGAAATAATCAAAAATATAAGCTTTACTAAAACTTAAAAAAAAAAAAAAAAAGAAGAAAAAAAATGTTATTAGAATGATGTGGGGATTTTTGTGGGGAAGTATTTTGCTTTGGTACAGCAAAGTGGGACAGATTTTAATGCTCTGGAATGACTGTAAAAGTTTAGTTATGTGCTAAAAAGCAAAACAAAAAAGTTGCAAGACAGCAGTGGATTGAAGTTAAAGACCTCTTCTCTAGATTTTCTTGGGCATAGACACAGTAAGTTAAATTTACATGTACTAACCATGCTAATTGCAAATATAATGGCAATTGAAAAACATTGCAATTGACAGGTTAAGCTTTAGAAAAGCCAAAGATCAGAAGTAGGCCACATATCTCTAAATCAGTGGGTCTCTAAGAACTAGAAGCAATATTCTTTGATTCTAGGGATTTCTGCAAGGGTCTAATTTATACATTTTACTTCTTATGGCTTATTAAATTAAATAAAGAAAGAACTGTTTAAAGGAAATGCAACACAAACTTCACTCAATGACCTTTCAACAGACAATCACATCCTCTCCTTATGTAAATAACAACATTTATGAATAGTACCTGCACCTCTTGCTTGTCAGGTTTATTTTACACGTCTGACCTTGGAATTGAAACATTCCCCACACCAGAAAAAAGGCCACATCTCAACGTGGAACATGCATGGAGACCCCTGAAAAAATATCTTCCACCCTCTTCACCTTCTCCTGCTTTCCTTATCCAATTTCTCATTTTTCTCCCTTCACCTTCCCTGACATCTGTGCCTGGATCAGCAACCTTCCTTGTGCTCTCCCTGTTTTTCTTATTTCCTGTTTCCTCTCTGCATTCTGGAGATAGGCTGATATGAAAGATTGCACACATGGTGCAACACCTGACAGAACCATAGCTCTGCCTATATGTGCTGCCATCATGTTGATAGAGCAGTCTGAAGTTCTTCGTTGCACAAACCAGATTCCTCCAGAGTTGAAAACGGGCTTAAAATATTATTAAAAAAAAAAAAAAAGGAAACGATTTGCCTCACCGAGTTAGAGCTGATATTTATTTATGCCGAAGCACTGCCAAAGGGATTCAGGGAAAGCTGTGTCACTGCACTTACAAAGTGATAACGTAAACACACAGATGTTAATGAAAAGGGGCAAAGTGGCTTCTTTTGGCTACTGTTTAGCCTAGCATTTAGCCCAGTGCAGAGGTAAAAGCTGCTGCTATGGGAATGCTAATGAAGGTAAAGAAAACAAAGCCTGATTAATGAGAGCCTTGAGATAAGAGAGCAGAGGCTAGGACGCTCATGTACACACATACACGAACAGCTCATACTCCTCTCCGTCGACACTAATTAGACAGGGAGGACTATATGTGGAGGAAGAGCCAGCTAACCATCCACATCAATACCGTAGTCTGCAACCCCATCTCGGCCACTGGCCTTGTAAACACAAAGGGAGCGCGAGATTGAGAGGGCAGGGAAAGAAAGGCAAATTAGAGCTAGATTAAGACAAAGAGGGCATACGGGAATAAAGCTGCAGAAATGGAAATTAATTTAAGCTAATTCTGATGCAATCCTTACTATAGCAATGTGAGCCCTGACCCTATTGACCCAAGGGTCAGCTTACACATATCTGAACTCTAGCAGCTGCACATGACGGAGGTACACATGTGACTCATGCTGGGCATTTATTTCATATTTCTGATATGAAAATGACTAGCCTAAAAAAAGATTAGGGTGATGGGAAGGAGACTTTCCAACCTCAAAAGACTCATCACCACAACTAAATAGTCAAACATTATCTGAAACATACAAAAAGCTGGTAAGCAATTATAGGAAGGGTTTGATTAGGGACCAACAAAGATTTTCCTCTGATTAATAAGTATTATAACATGTTTAATAAGATGTACAAAAAAAATAGATTCCCTTCAAAGCCGATTCTTTTATATTGTTTTGTTAACTTAACCCAAAATTTATTGTTTCAGTATTATGTGCTGATGATGAAGAAAGCAAAATGTATGTTGCTTTACCTGGACCATAATATGCACTCAAAAAGATCTACCAGTTTGAATAAGTCAGTCTTATTTTGCAACACAAACACATTCCTTCCGCATAATTTTCACATCAGCCGTCAGAGCTGCAGCATGTAGCTCACATGTAGGCTACATACATGTGGGCTACGTGTTTGTAGCCTACATGTATGTAATCAGCTCAAAATCAATTTTGAGCTGATTACACGAGCTCAAAATTGTTCATGAGACTCAAGACTGAGATGATAAGTCTTTGGACACACTGCAGGAAAGCAGTGTGTGTAAACTGTTACTAGACACAAACCGTTATTATAAAAGAAACAAATTAACTTTACTTTTCCATTACTTGCATTTTTTTATTTTAGGCGAGTCATTGCATGTCTGTCAGACATATTCTCTGTGGTGTCACCAGGCCCACTTCTCTTCCCTCAGGACTGTCTGCTTTTGACGATCTCGCCACCATGCTCACCTCCTCCCTGGGTCTGAACTGATTTTGCTGCCAGTCCTCTTCCTTGAGCCTGAGGCGATGCCTGAACTTAAGCTCTGTTGGAATGGAAAGGGAAAAGTGTCCACCAACATCAGCCTCTGCGTGTGGAGCAGTGTAAACTAAATAAGCGTCAAATAATAGATGTAAGAAGTGACTACATCTCCATCTTACTCTTCCACACTTGGTATCCATCTATAAAAAGCTCCACCTCTGATTTTCTCTCTCTCTTCCAGTTCCTCCCCTTCATTTCCAATTGACAGTGTTTTTTTTTTTGTCCTTTCACTCCTCTCTTTATATTTCTCAGAATTGTGCACTCTTGCTCATTCTCCATTTTTCATTCTCTCTTGTACAATCAATCAGTTCTGAATTACTCATTTATTCCTTCTTTCAGTGCTGTATTTTCTCTGCCACCGAGGACTCTGGTAATTTTCTCTCCTCCCTCACACTCCCTCTCACTATACACTGCCTGATAGCATCAGATGCTATTTGTCTATCAGGGGCCACAGGGACATTTAATAAAGGGACTGTAATACCTCTGTGTGTGTGTGCGTGTGCATCCATGCGTGTGTCAGGGTGCACCCTTTTGACCAGGCAGAAGAATATCCCCCCATTTTCCACCTTGATGAGGAAATTAATAGTTCCGATATGGAGGCTGATGAAAAGTCATCTCGACAACGACATTTAATGTCGCAGTTAATTTTCTATTTAGCGACAGTAACCCTAACCAACTCTAATTGATTAGGTGATCAAAAGTAATTGGAATTAGGCCGCAGCTATGGATTCATTTGTCTTTTATGAATACTAATTGACCCGCGATTGCCCCTACACCGATGCCTTCCCGCTCTCCTCTGAAACTCTCGCCGGACATTTGAGGCATCGAGCATTCTTCGCATATACGCTCAATCTTCTGAATGTATGTGGGTGGCTGGGCATTGTGTCTGTGCCTTTGCCTGTACTCGGGTGCGAGTGATTAAGTATTCACGTCTCAGCTGCCATGCGCCCCAGGTCTTGGTGAGGAAGCCAAACAATTCTTCTTGACATCCATTATGTGCGACTCTCTATGAGCAAACATGTATGAGTTGTGCACGCCAAGCAGCCGGAGCGCGCACATTTGTGAATCAAGCTGCAGAGGCGAGCAGCAGTACTTATGGAATAAATATGGGACAGATTTGAATAATCTAAACACTCATTTACTCAATTTATGGGTGCCATTTATAGCATTGAGTAAAAAACAGAATTAAATGAAAATCTTCCTTTCTGATCCTCCTACTGTGCCTTCAAGACTCGACTGTATAAAGTTCAGTGTCTCTCAAGCACACGCAAATGTAGGAGCAAAAGCAAAACACAAATGGTCCCACACAAATGAAACAAGAAACATCTACTTTCGGCAAGGAAATGCATAAAGGAAAGAGGGGCGACGCCTCTGTGTTGCTTACTCACTTGTTACCGCTTTTCAAGTCACCGCATTGGAGGACCAGCAGGACTCTCCACTGGTATCAGATTGTCCATCTTGGTTGTGTTAATCCATCCTTCCTACTTTGTGAATTCCTAGTATTAAACTGTTTCCCACTCTTCGTTTCTTTGCGTCCTACAAATTCGAATCTGGAACATAAAGGGTGTTTGCATTGGGAATGCCAGCATTTTTTTTTTTCAGAACTCAAATATTCCTTTTTAACAAAGCATATAATAAAAAACAATGTGACAAAGAAATATTGGTGGCCATTCTTTTATTTATTTTTTAGCACTTTTTCTTTTTAAAAAATAAGCCTGACATATATAACTTAAACTGATAGTCCTGCAAAATTCTCCAAGGACTATTTTCTGACACAGCCCATATAGAAACGGACTCTACAGGATTAAAAGAAAACAGCCACCACTATTTGACCTCATTACCCAATTCCTTTCTCTGGCAATGTGTTCATAGCACAAACATAAAAGTACCTAAGCAAACAAGCACTACCGGCAGTCCCCAAGAGATGTCATGGCAACAACACTGCAAAAAGGTGTGAGTGGGTCAAGAAAATGGCATGCATGAAGATGTTTGCAGAGAAGGTGTGTAAATATGTAGCGCACAGTGTGAACCTGCAGCTGACAAGAGCACTGTAGGGCCACACACACACACAGAGTTCATCTTTCAGGATAAAGTTATGCCAAGTAAGTTATGACAAGTAAACAAACATATACCGACAGAGCAAAGCAAACATTAATTAGTTACTGTTGTAATGACAAGCAGGTTTAGATGGTTGTGAAAAATGGACAGATATTTAATTAAAAATATGCAAATATGGTGGGAGGTTATCAAACTCAGCTTAACATTAAAAAAAATCATTTCCGACTACATTTCAATCCTTACATTTTTTCCTGCTAGCTTCACTGAGTCAGAGCAGAGAGGGGTCTGAAATTAGACATCCAGCATCCAGTTGGTCTTTGACTAAATTGCTGTAGCTTAATTCACACAAAACACCCTCAGCCTAATGAGAAAATGATCATTTGGATAAATGCTTAACGTAAAGGCATTTGTGTCCGCAGGTTATTTCAAATAAATGAAACTAATCTGCAGTAAATAATCTTGAGTGTATGGGCGCACTGAGAATGCACTGAATGGCTTGAGGCCAGAGTGGCATGACAATCTGATCATATCGCAGGCCTTTCTGGCTCTGCAGTTCCCCAGAGTCCAATTAGAGAAGAAAGAAAATCAAAGCGGTCAGTGCAGGGAAAAATATTGATCAAAATGACCCTGTGTGTGTAACATATATATGTAACATGTCAGGTTATGTGCCAGGCCAACACATTAAGTAACACATTTGTTGACCCAGAAATCGCTGACAATCCCACCGTGACTTGAACGTTGAAGCTGTAAACTGGTTTGCTGGATGAGTGGGGGGAGGCAAACTGTCAATGACACAAGCACAAACCATAATATTTTAGATTGATTAATTTGTCTGTTTTCATTATTTTGGGGAGGGGAATTTACTCAGAAAGGACACATATGGTTTTGATAGCTCAAGAGTAATGAGGTTAAAATCCATGCAAATTAGTTTCAGTTATTATAAATTCAGATGAAAAAAAATTTGTGTTTCAAATGCCCCAGTATAACCCTAATTAATCATTTATGATTCACATCTGCATATTCAAATTAGCTGCGATCCACAGGAAATACGGAAGGAGATGGAAGATCTAAAAGAGTGGGGTGGGGGGAAGCTGTAAGAAGGAAAACAGAGGAATCAGAGTTTTAAAAAAAATGTAGACAAGGCAGCTATTTGCGTAATTTCTAAAAACAATGTTTTCTTGTCTTCCTTTTGCGTTGTCCTGATCCCCTCGCTGCATGCAAACAGTATTGCTGCTAGCGGTTAGCCTGTGACCGCACAGTGCCATCTGCATTAGCACTTTGGTTACCTGGGGGAAAAAAAAGAAAAAAAAAAAAAAAAGGCATTGTGTTGTCAGAGCAGAAGCACCAAAGTCTTTATGGGTACAACTGACAGATTCCAACCTCTGCCCTATTAGTGAACAGGGAAGCTCTGGGCTTTCTTCTCTGTCTCTGTGTGTGCCTCATGTGAGAGCCTTGATTAGGACTTCAGGGAACCACAAAGAGCGTGGCAACAGGCGAAGACAAAATAAAAAAGCCAAGGGAAACAGGAGACAGGCACAAGAAAGAGGAAATACCAGAAGGAGGAAGACAGAGACAATAAACCAAAGAAAATGTTAAAAGTTAAAGTTTTATGACGTTTTAATTTATGGCATCAATAAACGGATTCGTAGAAGAGGCATAGATCGTGAACTATCAGACCATAAGCAGGAGTGCAGATGTTAGAGACAGAAACGTGTCGCTGAAACAAACTTCATTTTATTAATCTTCATTCATTCATTTGAAGGACATTCATTACTGTTTCATCAAAATCAGTGATTTATACCTCATGTTGATCCTCTCCCACTTCAGAGTCCAGACACATGAAGTGTGTGGACATCATGTTTTGTCTCTCACACACTACTAAAAACTCATACACACACAAAATATTAAAATTGCACATACAACCTACTAAAATATCACACACGGATACAATAAGATTGCCCATTAGTTTATATGGGCAATCTTAGGCATAAAAGACTAAGATTGCCCATATAAACTAATAAAATATAGACTCACCTTTTGCATGTGTGAGAGTTCTCACAGAACAGGCGGGGCATAATTTGAAGATCAGATCACGCATGCGTTGATACCACAGTGACGTTAGCTTCAAGTTGGATATTGGAGCTCCACGGTGTAAGCGGCGTTTAGCTCAAGGTTAAACCGATTTATGAACGCTAATTTCGGCCAGCCTTTCTCTACCGCTCGCTCCTCAAACGCTCGGAGGTTCACTTAGGGTTTACTCCGGCATCCATAAAGGCAGATCTATTCAGTCTAATTCTATAATTTGTGCTTCATTATTTATTTTACATTATATTTAGAATAATTAGACATTCTGAACCTGTTCAGAGAAGTTTTGTTGTGGTTCACTTTCAAACTACGAGCTGACGAGTAATTAAAGTGTAGAAATATTGCTTGCAAAATATTGTAAATATATAATATATATTTACGAATATATTTTTACTCATTTTGTCTCTCATAGTTGAAGTCTACCTATGATGTTAATTGCAGGCCTCTCTCATCTTTTAAAGTGGGAGAACTTGCACAATTGGTGACTGACTAAATACTTTTTTTCCCCACTGAGGTAGATAAGATTGGGGATAAAACTGGCTTCACAATGTAAATATCCACCGATCACCGATCTCCCAAAATTAAGGAAATCTGTGCTAATAAATCAAATGGCCGATAAACTGGTGGACCCCTAGAATTCACTGTTCCCCCAAAAGAGACTGCTGCTCAATTTTGTGTTTGTAGTAAAAATATTGTAGCGGCAGTAATAATAGGTAGTAAATTTGAATCTAGGATTCCTGTATAAACCCTGTATGTCTTGAAGATTAGCGAGAAGAAGACTATGTACGTAAATTGTGTAAATACTGATAAATACAGAATTTATCCCTCAAAGTAAAGTCACAAATTATTCTGGCCATCATAATCTGTGACCAGTGTTGTCCTGGCTATTTGAGGGTTACATTTTATTTTAGGTGAGATACAACTGTAATGAAGAGGTGACAGAAACATTAAAAACCGTGTTAGAAACTACCAGAGCACTTAGAAACATTTCGGTAATGTGTATGCGCAATTATAGTATTGCGTGTGTGTGAGAAAAATTGTATGTGTGTGACATTTTAATAGTATATATGTGCAATTTTAATATTTTGTGTGTGTATTAGTTTTTAGTAGTGTGTGAGAAACAAAACAGATTTTGTCCTAAACGGCCCCACGTACTAAAGCTGTCTACTCAGATTATTTTCAGCACAATTATGAAGTGTTAATAGCTACATCCATAGATATATTTATAATCATCATAAAGTTAGTAGAAAAATGGGGGGGAAATGATATATGGTGTTCAAAATGCTTTTCAGATAAAGGTGGATTTATGTGTGAATTTATCTGCCATTTATGTGTCTTTAGCCCCCATTATTATGATGCCCCCAATAAAATTCAGAATCACTAAAACAGAATCCAGCACAAATCCAGCTGTTCTGTGAAGGCTTCAGGCCTTGGTGAATAAAGCTGATTCTGATCTTACCAAGAAATGCATCAAGGCCGGTGCAGAAATGCCCCAAAAGACTTTCAGCTTTAATACTGCTGACCACAAATGTCACACTGTTTAGAAAAAATAAGGAGACCCATGTAATCCTTCCACTTCTCCATTACATACTACTTGGTTTACACAAAAAAAACATAATATTTTTAAAACGTACAAGAGGCATATATCCTTTTTTTTTTTTTTTTTTTTACATTGCACACAAATTAACCCTAAAAAAAGAAAGGACATGTTAAAGCTCAGAAAAGATTGCGTAGAAACAAGCAAAAGGATGAAAAGCAGAAGTTATCCGAACCAGCAGTGGTGATAGGAGCGAAAGGCCTGGCTGAGGACGAGCTGGGTCGGCCGGCTGATGAACAGAAAAGGCTGCCTGTCAGTGTGAGCCTGTAATTGAGGGTGGGTGGGAGCTTTCCCCATGGACTCCCCATGTTCTCTGACAGCTATAATACAGCAGAGGCTATACTCGCAGACCTACAGTATGTGCTCCGGTACATCTGACCATGAGCTGGTTTACAGGGTGTGTTGAATTTGAGCCGAAAACGATTGGACCAAAGGAATAAGTCAGTCAGGTTTCTGCACACAAAGAAATGATGTATAATTCAGGACTGATCTAATACATGACCAAGAAGTACGTCTACACTAATTATGTTATTATAGGATATTTCAAATATGTATTTCCTTAGAGTGAAATATACAAAAAAAATAATCCACCTTCTATTTTGATCCATAGTAGAGTTGCGTGTGGGTAACATGTGGCTCCCCTGGGAGTCTGGGTCTGTGATCCTGCAGTGTTGCTGGATGAAAAGGAGCTCACATCTGCTGGTGCATCAAATCAACCACAACCACATCAATGAAGCAGACCTAAGAGAATTTAGGTTTAACATTTCCGCAGTACATACGATATCAAATGCTCTAACTTATACCTTCCTTTCGATCATGTTTTCATGACTTACAAAACTGAAGGGACGAAAACTCAATTTATCTTGCTTTTTTTGTCCCTCATGTTTCAACTACTACAGAAATTAAGGTATGAGATTTATGCTTGGTGTATTTTATTTAGCTGTAAAGTAGGTAAATAATTTTTTTTGGGCTGATGAAGACTAAAATAACCAACATGTACAACTGCACAAACCCAATGCTACTACACAGCTTACAAACACTCACAAAGGACATGGAGGCTGTTAGGTTTGTGCCTTAGTGGATCTTGAGCTGTTCATTTGTCAGGGTGGAGTGATTGTGAAACAATTTGCAAAAGTCAAAACACCAGAGAGATGGGTCAAAATGTTTGCATTTTTGTGAATTTCTTGGACCAAGCCTCCAAATTAAAATTTAAAGGCTGCTATACAACGAGGCATAATCTACAAATTGTCCACAGAGGTTTTAGGAAAGACCATTCGTTGAAGCTGTAGTGGGAAAATTTAAGGTTACTATGATTATTAACTGACTCATTGCACAGCAGTGTTAAGATCCTTGTGTGATGCATTAGCTCGTGAAAGAGACTTCTGAAGCAGGTTCTCTGGCCTTAGCATTACAATGAAGTCATTGAATTGTTCCTTTATCTCTCCTGGCTCCTAGAGAAGAAGACACGTGTGCCTGCTGTCTAGTCTGTTGTCTGTTCTGTAACCAAGTAGATTATCAAACTATGCGATCGGAATGAACCTCACCCTATAAAACTGTAAGCTGTGCTGTGTTCTGCTCGAGGCTCTTTCTCCTGACTGCGTTCACTGAGCAGAGACTTCGATTGCTGTTAAGCCTTCGAATAAATACTGATTAAGAATAAATTATTTCTCTGGTTCTTGAAACAGTTTTCCCTCACTCTTTGTTAAAGGAAAATTACCACAACAAAGCCTAATTTGTCCACAGCCTATCAGTTTTGATGTGTGTTCTGGATCATTCGTTCTATTTACACACTTAACCGAATCCAAGTCTCAACTATGAGCCAAATATGAAAAGATGAAAGGAAATTGGCTAGGATGTCTATGAACCACCAAGGGTAAAGTCTACCACAACTTGAAAGGAACACTAATGTCCTTTTTTACATTAGTGTCAGAGTAAGACTTGGTTTGGACTTAGACAGTGCTGACCAATGAAGAAGACACCCAAAACTGACACCTTCAATTTCAACTTAAGTTTGCGGGTGCTGCATTGTCAAGCTATATATCTTCTGATGGGAGACTTCATAGTCAGAGAAAATTATAAGTTTGTAAGAAAAAATGTCTGGAGGGGCCAAAATGATGCTTTCAAACTCAAAACAGCCACAACAACTGCTAGAATATCCATGTTAATGTCAGCTTCATGGTGTGGTGCTGTGGAAAAGTGGTTGGTGCAAATAAGAAGAAAGCCTTACTTCAAATTCTTCAACTTTAAATCAAACATTGAAGAAACGTCGACACATGCACACAACTGGGTGTCCCAACAGTTGCTTCATCTGTTCAGAAACACAAATCAAACCCGGTATTGGAACGGATGATTAACATTGGGCTTAACTCAATTAAAATATTCAAGAACTATGTTTAAAAAGTTGGGTAAATGACAATAAACACTCAGTTTTAAATTAATTTTACTTATGTTGTTGAACAGCGTGGTCATACTCTCGATCATATTTACGCCTGAACCATGCTGATGTGGTTTCTGATGTGATTTCTCTTCAACTTGCAGATGGACGTGAGTATTATTCTGAGTCAGTCGGGAATGAAGAACCAAAATCCACGTTTCCACAAACTACTCTTATTTTACAAATTAATTGAAGACAGATTGTTTCACCCTGGAAAAGATTGCTCAAGAAAATTACTAAAACATAAAAATTAATAAGAGGACATCACTCCATGTACAACCTTTCGATGACATAGTAGCTGAATTTGCCATCGATGTTATTCACCAGGAGAGCTCAGAGCAAATCCTCTGCAGAGTAGATCACACAATCCTCAAAGACCTCTCACAATTGACACAGTTGCCCACAAATGTGACCTGCCAGTAATTCACTGTACTGCTGCCAAGGAGGCTTTCAGTGGGAGGAGCAGAGAGGTCAGCTGTGGACATAACCAGAGACGTGCTCCACTGGTCCAAATAGATGAGCTGCTGTCGCTCTAATTGGTAGCAGAGCAGGAATGAAAGCTCAATACGCCGCACTCATATTATCTCCAGCTTTAAGGACAATAGGAGCTGGAGGACCACAGCAGAAAAGCAGACAAGAATTAATGATGGCCATTATGGCTGCCAGAAATCACAAACTGTTAATTTTTGCACCAGGTTTTTACAAGAAGGGTAATTATGGGCCGACTTCACCAAGCTGCATCTTCTGGCATGTAATATTTCTGCTCTCAGTGTAACATCTGACACCAAATTTCAATTTTAGATGTAAGCCCCCACCTCTAATCTGCTTTGACTCTAGCTTTAGGCTATTTGGCAAAAGCATTTAGCCTCGTTTGGTTTTAACGCCTTAAATTAGCTCACATCGTGCCGCTCTCAGCCTGACCTGCTTAATGTATCTTGACACAAGCAATTCTCTAACAAGAGTCGGAGTGTGTGCAGACATGGGCTGTTTGATTCCTCTGCGCTTCCCTACTCCAACAGAAGAGTTCAAAGACTTATATTTTGTTGATGATGTAAAAAGGAGTGGGAGAATCCAGATAACAAAGATAGGAAAAAGAACAAAGTGACTTCTTTATGCTGAGGGTGAAGGCATTTAAAGTATATTCTGTAAAGAGGTGATGTTAATTGCCACAGATTCTTCATCCTCTCCCTCACTCAGATTTTTTTTCCTGCTCTACGGCGTCTGGCAAACCAATTTGCACAGACAGCATGAGCAAATTTCCGTATGCAATCACATAATATGCAGCAGAGCAGGAAAGACTGAGCTCTGAGTGAAGATAGCAGCTAGGAATAAGCAAAATCTCATCACATGCTTTCTTCTTTTCACCTGGAAGCAAATCCGATTCAAGAGCTACGAGATGAGCAATGAAGAAATCCGCATCTATTCACGTATGTGGACATGTTTTTAGATAATATGTAAAACAACAGCGCATAGGGAGAGGTTCCTTATCCTCACGGTAGAAAGGACACTGATTTTTCACAAGTGCATGCACGATATTCACCCACTCTGACAGCCTAGTTGGTGAGAATGACGTTTCAGAGAAGAGGAATGAATAAACTCCATCTGACATGGTGATAAGGCCTGACCTTTCAGTATGAGGGGAGGAAAATGTAGATGCGGGACTCGCTGTTGTAGGAGTGGCTGGATGACACATACACAGGCAAAATACGGGTGACCTTATATGCATCCGTTTCTGTCCGTGTGTTATTGTGTTTTTAAGCACAATTGTGTTTGTCCCCATGCACTGAGGTATGATGCATCTGTGCTTGTCAAATAAGGCCTACAGTACTCATATGTGAGACATATACAGAATAACGGGCCCAAGATAGAGACTGACGGGTTTGGGCTGCCACGGCCAGACAATGTCTACTACTGTTCCTCGTACTTTCAAACAGTAAATGGTGAGATGTGCAACATGAAACATCAAAAAGACAAGACAACTGTTGTCCAAAAACACATTTAAATGACTACACTGATGCATTGCATTAGGAAATGCAATTATTGTATTGTTTTGTGTAAAGATAAGAATTTTGACTCTGACTCATGTCGTCACGTCAGCTAATGTTAACGTCAGCTCGGTGGTGTGGACTCCAGTTGGGCAGCAGTTGAACGAGAAAGCTCATTATTTGGTTATTTGGGGCCTGGGCTGAGGAGAGGTTTAGTTTTCCTCTTTTCCTATGTATTTTCTTTTTATTTGCTTATTTTATCTCATTTCAACTGTATAATTGCTTTGTTTTTTTTTTTGAATTACACATGCAACATGTGTGATTGGAGTTGTAGAAAGTGATGGCTGGCCACCCACTGTAATACAGTAGTCAGTATTGCAGTGGAAACCTCGGACTGAAAACAGGCCTAAGTGGAAGATAAAACATTTGAGGTGTGACAGAAAAGCTGCGGGTCAAAGGTGAATGGGAGGATAGTGCTAATCCAGTTCCAAAATGAACCTATTGAAAAACGTGATCAGCTCACTGTCTAGTCAGAGCAGGTGCCTCCTCCTGCTCTGTGACCACACATGTTCTTTTTTTAAAATTATTTGTATTGTTTTCTAAATAAATTCCACAAAAAAAAAAATTATGATGAAATTTTAAGTCTCTGTGACCCATCCTTGAGTTGCATTAATGAATTTGGCTGGCTGTGACAAAACCGGGAACAAGTCTCCCTGGGGGCGTTTTGAGTTATTTAGAGATTCTGTAAGTGTGGATTCTCAGCATTCTTAGAAACAACTGGATTGTGTTATGCCTGCTATTGCAGTGCAGTGCACAGCATGAGAAGATACTGTAAGTAACTAATGCTGCAGGATCACCACTTCACATACCCTAACATAAACAATTTGATCTCCATTTAAGGGCTGAGTTATAATCACACTTTTGGAAGGATCCATTCAGTGCGTTTGGGTCCAATTTGAGTGAAAGGTGGCGCGTGTGATCTGTGCCAAATTACAAAACTTCAGACTTGAATGTGCAGGGAAGGGTAAAGCGCCTTTAGCATGTGTCCCCTAGCGCCAGGTTCAATGCTTCAACTATAAACATAGCTTCAGGCAAACTGCCTCTGATTTCTTAAAGATGTGAAAAAAATATCTGTGGTATGATCATCACAATTTAGTGATGCTGCCTATACAGCACATATGGGCTTGGGCAATGAAACTGAAGATATCAAGCGATGCATTTCACAGCAATGATCTGGAAATAATCCATCCTAAATCAAACCAGGATTATGATAAAGCAGAGCTTCAACCTGGCAGTGTGTTAAAATTCATCCATGTTAATAAGGTAAAGGTTGTGTGAGCATAAAGAATGAGAAAGAATATAGATGTACAACAGCCAGCAAGGGCAAGCCTGCAAGTATTAGCTGTTAGTTTGTGTTTGACATAATCTACCGATATTTAAAAGCCTATTTTTAGAACATAAAGTACTTCATACTGGAAACATATTTGTAGTTCAAAATTAGTAAAGGCTGTGGTAAAAGTATAAAAAGTAGTGATGAAAACCACCAGAACCACTTCAGTTTGAATCTATATGAACTTAACCTTGCACACTGCTAAAGCGTGAATTTCCAAACCATTGATTCTGAGCATTACTGAATGGAGAAAAGAGCAGATATTTACACAACTACTGAAACCCAATATTTACCAAAAAGTAGCATTTCCAGCCTGTTCAGCTCTTCTCTCCTTCCTTCTCTGTTTCTCACCCTGTCATTTCCCTTCTTCTCCTCTCTCTGCTCATCGGTCCCTCCGGCTGGAAGAGACGTAACAACTAGTGACAGAAGTTAAGTGATTCCCAAACCCGCCATTCGCACAAAAACCCGTCAGCAAAATGCTGTCTCACATATGGATGCTCATATCCACACACACGGACACACAAATCAGGATTAGGAGACTCCCAGGCGCTTTGTAATGTTCGATCTACCAGCGCACATGGTGCTTCTGCCTGTAGAAGTATGAATATATTTATACTGTTTGAACATCTTTCAGTTCCACTTTGAGACAATTTCTTCAGAGAATGATACAGTGAATATTCAGTGTTTTGTCTCGATTCACCTTTCTGACTCTGATGAGGTTCCCCTGCCTGCTGCTCTCAGTGCACCAAACTACCTGTCCCACTTGCCAGATTTGAGGAAAGGGAGGGAACGTCACTACGGCTCGACTCTGGCCCATAGTTGTCATGGATGTCAAATCAATGTGGGGATCTTGATGATGAATATGTTTTGTCGGGGTTCGGTATAATTCGACTAATGAATTTTAATGCCTCGTACTTTTACCTGTTTGTCACCTCTAACCAATCTGCCCCGTCTCCTCTCACTTCTGACATCAACAAGGTTTTTGCATTTACACAGTTCATGTGCACTAGGGTTTGGATACATTTATTTTTTTGATATCCTCAAGACTTTCTGAATCTATCAGCATAAATGTGTGATATATAATTACTGCATGCATTTTGGGGCATGTTAGGACTCTCTAACTGATTTTTTTAAGTCTATATTTTATACTTAAAGTACAAGAAGCAATTGTCACCGAGCAAAGTGATGCAAGTAATACATATTGTATGGTAGTCAAAAACAAGGGACCCAATGCTACGAGCTACTGAACCACCACATCACTTATAAAGGTATTTTTGATATCAAAAGATGTTTTGCCTCTTCCTGTTTATCCTGCTCCTGCCACTGCTTTTATTGCTGCCTCGGGTGGATGTTTAGCTTCTGCTTCTTCACAATTCTTCTGTCATAGTCACTGCTAAATCTGCAATAGCTTTAAATGCAGGAAAGGGCGTCATAATTTTTATAAAATCTCTCATAAGAAAAAACTAAAAGGACAATAAAAAAGCCGAACACATCTGTTGAGTCACGGCAGACATTATAGGCCTGTTACAAACATATGGTATCTCGATGTACTGTAATATCTACTGACCACCAACTTTACACACACAGAATTTTACATGCATAAAAAACATAAATTTTTATCAAACTGTTGAAATACCATTTTCTGAGCAACAGATATCTTTTTATCCATCATGCACTGGCAACCTGACAAGAAATACAAACAAAAGCTGCTCTCTCAACAGTTCAACCCCAGTAACTAAAGTTAACAGCAACTTGAAGGTTTGTCCATTAATTATTTAACCCTACCTTGGAGAAATCTATGTGCAAGGACTGTGCAACACATGTAACTCATGCATAACAAGAACACACCCAACATGATTCTTCTTCTACAGAGACCCCAGGTGGTATTGATCAACAGCACAACAAAGAAATTCAGGGGGAAAAAAAAGAGAAACTTCTGCTCATTTTTATCAGTTTCCCAGTGAAAAGTCATAAGATGGAAGTAAGTTAAGTTCCAGAGCTGTAAGTATCAATGGGAGATGCAGGACTTCTCTGAGTAATCAAACCACTGTAAGATACATGGTACTTCTTTGACTTTACAAAGAGATGCATTTAGGAGTTGTCAATAAGCTGTCAGACACACCAAAAATACTCCACAGATAGAAGTGGTAATCTTAAACCCCCTTTAGATTAGCTTTTTGCTCAATGATCTATAAATTTTTACGCTTAACACTTCATGATCAATTCAAAAGACCAGACAGATTTGAGGGTTTGCAACCCTAATGTTGCCCCTAACCCAGGGGTGATATTACAGACTAACACAGGCCTTCTGTCTGTGCCTTCTTCCACATCCACACATGTTGTGAAGATGTGTTTAGTTTGTGAAGTGGACGTTTGGCCTTTGAAGGCCTTTTTCGCTCTTTACAACCTTCCTTCACAGATGCCATCCTTTGGTCGGTGTTAGAAAGGTCTTCAATTTAGATCAAGGATCTGTCCACTGAATCTTCCAAACTTTGGCAGGTGACTTCTTAAGTCTAGTACTTAACTTTTTAGTCCCATATGTCTCAAGATCCTTGAAGAAATGATTGTTAGGCTGCTTCAAACCTCGGCAAGGGATGACACATTGCACTAGGCCTTTCTTTTTGACTTTATCTGTCAGAACAGCAGAAAAAGGGCAGGTTTACGTTTACAATGAATATCCGCTGCAAGATCTCAATTTTTGCTCCCATGCTGCACACCCTCTGTGTTCATAACGAACAAGTGAGAGAGCTGGGAGCTATTAATCAGACATAAGGCTAATCCAAGCATGCAAAGGTTATTCATCAATTAAAAGGGCATACTGAGTTATAGCAGTTTAAGAGCTTTGGTAATTTTTTTTTCCAAAACCTCTGACCTTCTTGAACTAACAACACTTGATGTAAGAATTTTTGCTAAGAAAAAAAAAAAAGCTGAACTCTTTTGGCAAGCCAGTGATTTTTAATGGTGATGTTAAGTAGTGTTTTTAGAAAGTCATTTAGATATTTGAATCTGACAGACATATTGGACTAAATCTAAAAGTACTCGTATGCTACGCAATTTTAAAGCATATAACCGAAAAATCCCAAACCTCAAAGTACGCTGGTTTATGAATCTGTTTATATCTAAGCAAACAGCAAAGCTGCTGTTTGCTCATGAGCCCAAAGTTGTTCATGCAGACCAAAATGCAAAATGTCTGCATATTGCACATGCTTTTGGTTTCTTGAGTTAAAAAAAGGAAATTGTGTTGCTCTGTGACTGGGCAGCTGTTTGGATGGCCTCTGAAGTATTAAGATTGTTTTGTAAATTAAGAAAGGGTGGCAGTGAAGTGATATTGCGTAATTTGTCAGTATGTAGGGTTTTTTTTCTTTATCTTTTGAGTTAGGAGATGAGAAGAATATTGAGATGAGAAGAAAACATGTTCCCCATTAGAGGTTTATTACATTAAAGGCTTTAAAGTTTTTGTGAAAGGTTGCAGAATTTTAAGTGAGTCTCAACTGAGATAGAAGCACTGAGCTAGTTATGTGAATAGATGAATAAATGTGGAGCTGCAAAAGTACAATCTAATGCCAAAAAAGGTGAGTAAATATGGATAAAACGTAGCTCGTGACTGTTTTTTAGCCCAATGTGCATCGGCAGTAAACTGTTCTCGATCCATCTGCATTTCTTTCTATCCGATGCGTCAAACAACAGACACACAGTTGTGCTAGTGTGTGTCAATCTCATGTCATACCCCTGCTGTGATCTCTGTGTCTGACTGACAGCTTTCTCTCTTGGGCATCAGCGAGGTGCACACGTCCCAACACACTTGCATAGACACCCCTACACACATGCACTAACCTGTGGTGTTTACTTCAGGGTTGAAAATCGAGCAGACTTAGTTCACTTCAAAATATAGCTTCAAGAATGTGCAACGCTTTTTTGTTCTCACTCTCTTTCAGAGATTCTCGGCATTAATGTGTCTAATTTGCACCCCAGCACTGGAAGCTGTGTTAAATATAATATCACGTAAAGAGAAGAATGCAATGAGAATTGCTGCAAAACACAACAAAATTAATTTATGCTTTTAACATATTGTTTTGCGGCTTTCTGAAAAAATAATAAAAACATCATAAGAAACTTAAACTCTGGAGTTTAAGTTTCCAAGGAAAAGCATCTACTTTAAAATGGCTCACAGAATTTACTAAAATTGAATGAACTTTTTGATGCTTGTTATGCTTCACTTCTGAGACTTCAACTTCAGCAAGATCAGACAGACAAAAATAAAAACGCAAAAATGTTAGCAATTAAAGAGAGGCATATCTGTCACTGGATAAGAGTGAGAATAAGAATGAAAAGTGGAGTAAACATTGGACCCTGAGCTCAATTACTTCCACAAGAACCCATGTGTGCATTTACATCACACTCTTCATTAAAATTTTCTAACATTAACAACACATATACATTTCTATTTTACAAAAAAAAAAAATAATAACTTCACAAACATTTTAAGGTGGGTTTCAGGAAGCAAGATACTCAGCAGGAGTAAACCAGCGTTGCAACTTAGAAAAAACCTGACTGATGTATGCATTTTCTAGGCAAAGACATAAGCTAATGTATGTTTTTCTCCCCCTATTTTAATTTTTTTTTACAAATTTTACTGAACCCATCAACATATGATCTCGCACAGAGAAAGAAATAACAGTTGCATATACGACAAGCACCAAACATTTGGCGTCTCGAATTCATGAATGGCGGTAATTGTGTATCGAAGCTAAGAGACTGACGAGGGTTTGAGTGGCAGAAACGAGTGCGGTGGAAAGGTCGTTTAGCTCGTTATGACGAGCAGGTTAATGCCACTTTGGATGTGGCTGCCATGATTGGACCATTGAGCTGCAGACTTCTTGATTCCGCTATTGTTTCTGATGTAAAGCTGCAGTAAGCTGAGGGGTTTTGACACTTTTGTACAACACCAAATGAGGGGGTGCGTATGGGTGTGTGTGTGTCTGCACACTTTGACAAGTGCCGGATGTCGTGAGTCAGTGTTTCAGAAGACTCATTCCTGTTTGACGCCTACATCTCCGGCCAAACAGGTTTGCTTTTCAAATGTCAGACGGTGGGAGAGCGAGGTAGCCCACTGACGAGTGTGATTGTTTTTCTAGAAAAATGGAATGAAAGGAGAGAAAGGGAGCGTGTAAGGAAAGATGAAGACTGCTTTCAATTATTAAACTGGTTCATTCTCCTGACAGAGGAAATAGTGAGGCTCTCTCACTATGCTGATCGATTCCTCTTCTCTGGGAAGACGGCCAGCACAATAAGCTCTCCGTCTCTCCATCCATCTCCTCCTTTCTCTCGGTCTTCTGCTCTCTTTTTTTATCTGTCTGTTTGTCATTTGATTTCTACCATGGAACGTTTTCTTAGATAATTGATTTTCACTGCACAAGTCCTATGCAATGAACAAATTATCATGAAAGTTCTTATATTTACAAACCTAGCCAAATTGAATCCAGAGTTCTGTTCAAAGCGAGTGATAAAAGCAAAATACGATGTGGAGTTTTGTAATTTAAATAGTGTGTGCGTGTGTGTGTTTGGGTAACTCTGTGTCATTTTTATGGCAGTGGCTGCCCAGAGCCCAAAGGGAGAGGCTGAATATACATCCGTTAAGGTCACAGCAATAAAACCAGAGAAAGCACTTGTAAAATATGGTTTGAGTCAAACATGTTTATTACTCTCCTCACAGTAACTTACTGTGAGCTCTGTGGTTTAATTGAAATTTCTAAGCATGTCTATTTCAACAACATTACACCTCCCTCTGTTTAATGTGCTTCAGCACAAAAGATGCACCGATGAATAAAACTTGATTATATTGTAAATTAGAAGCAATCCGTTATTCCTCACTGATAAATAAAAACAAAAATGTTCTGCTGACGTTAAGCTACGCAAATCATTAAAAAGCCCTTTTGTGTTTTTTGTTCCATGTTATCATCATTAAAGCTCTTCACAGTAATTAGGTACATGTTTGCCAGCAGACAAAAAAGAGGCTATTGACAAAAGGCATCTCGAAGGGGATAACTAATACACTGCTTAAGTGACAGGCCGGCAGCAGATCATAATGTGTCACAAAAAACACGAGGTGAGAAAAAGAAGCAAAGCTGTTCTTTATTAAGCAGTGATCAAAATCCTCCAAAGCTAAAGCCTGAATTTTAAATTGAATTGAACGTGTTCTTCCACAGAACAGTGAGGCATGTTGGGAAGATCAGTGTTGCCTTAAAAGCAGCCCAAGCTACTCTAGGTACCATGGAGGGAATTTAAATAAAACATTTAGAAAGTAATCCAATGTAGTAGTGAGAGAAAGCTTTTTATTATTAGAATATTTGACATTTATGCAAGTAAATTTGGGTTTTCATTGATTTTAAATTCAGTCACAAAGAGGATGAACAGTAAACTTAAGTTGGAATGGTTTCTAACTTACAACAAAAAATGTAATGTAATTGGTATATCATTTTTATTGAATACAAACAAGGAAAAATAATTTTCAGTGTTTACTGGCCAACTCTATAACTGCTGGTTACTCAATTCGATTGAAATTGAAAAATACTTTATTTATCCCACAGTGAAAATAAGTGTCATAACTTAATATCATCCCTTTAGCTTAATAGAGAGCCTTCCTGTGAGGAGGAAGGCTCTCCGGCAGCAGTCAATCTTTCAACAAATCTGAAGAAGCCTCTGACTCAAGACACTGTTGCTGGCTGTTGTAACATGCTAACAGCTCAATGTCTGAGCAGCAGAGACCATATTTCACAGCTTCATGTCATGGATAACAATTAGCTGTTGCAAGCAATGCTTATCCACCCCATTTGCTTTTTCTCAGGCTATCAGGACCAGATATTATAGTACACTAAATAAAAATGTCTTGTGATCTATTATATATTCATTTTGTTTGTTTGCAAAACAGAAAGTAGTTTAAAGAATTGTTTGGCACTGAAACCAGAATCAGTTTATTTAATGATCAACTCCACGTGAAGCACCACAGGCATTTTTATAGGAGATTAAACTGTAATTTAGGCACATGTGGCTTTGTGTCAACCATGCCTCCACACTTATCCACTTTACTCATTTAACGCTCTTTCATGCTTTCATAAGAATTCAAATTCACAGTTACTATCAAAAACATCTTGAATAACGTTTCTTTGGCAGATAAAAGCATAAAACATGTAATCTCGTCACAGATTTTGATTTTCTGTCAAAGATTAACCTAATGTAGAGAAAGCTTGGTGGTGTTTTTATATAAAGCTCATCTTTGGCTTCCCAAGCGTATAACAGCATCTCCATGCAAGTATCTCGATGCTGCAGCAAAGTTTGTTTAGTGACAATGGCTTTCAAAGAGACTGCTGAGCTCATCAAGTTATTGATCTTATTGACATGCTGGTTCTCTCATGCATTAGAGCCTGAGGGCTTGAAGGTCAAATGCATCTTCTACAGGTTCCTGACCTTTGTTTTTTTACACATGAAGATTTCCCCAGAGTCAATGAATTTATTTTTACAATTTATGCTGAAACGTCTCCGCTGATTAATGACTTTTGAATAGAGTTTAATGTAAATGGAGAACCTTCATCAATCATCTGTCTAAAATTTAGATGCTTCCTTTACACCCAATCATTGACAGTCTCACCTCTTTCACTCTTACCTTTTAATTAATACTTTTCAAGACAAGTTGTAATCAAAAAGATTAAGTTTATTGATGATGTATTTAATTCCCTCCTTCTCCAAGAAAGTGCACCAAAATATCAAATATACAGATTAGAGCTGCATGATATCTGGAAAAGACGACTTTACATTATTACTTTTCAATAAATAAGCCACATTTTCCTTACAACTCTATCTTTTCCATCATCAAAATGTTTCCACCTTTGTCTTTGAACTTTCTTATATTAGTTGTGAAGATCTGTGTCGTTTGTAGGCGTGAAGACCAAAGAAAGTCAATTCATGTCACCAAAGTAAATTAAAATTGGCTACAATCCATGACCGCAAATCAAAGCCGTAAAAAAAAAAAAAAAAATCGGTGACCAGAAATACGGAACAACATCTTTGAGCAGTGCAGCTCTTTGTAATAGATAAATAAATCCAAAGGAATGTAATCATACAAACTAAGTAACAAAGCTGAATGTTTCCTACATGGATGTTCTAACGAGTCTTGCCGTATGAATAGAGGAGAGTGTGTGTAAGACGAGTATACTTTCAGTTCGATGAAAAAAGGAAGAACAGAGAGTTGGTTACAATCCTTTGATTTGAACAGTGGAGATGCACAGTGTGACATAAACTTACTGATCATGTACTGCTGTGTTTGCCATTCTGTCTGCTGTAAAGAATTCATGAGACAAACCTCAGAGCAGACGGGCCATCGCTCAATGTCAGAGATTCAGACAATGTGTGTGTCAACACTCGAACACGCAGAGCTTCTCCAAACTCCACACTGCAGGCTGACAAAGCCAAATCGAAGTCACGCAGCAAGTGGAAACAGCACCAAGGCCCAGGAGACTCCTCAGTATAAAACAAATACTGTCTTAGGCATACAAGCGGCTTTCCGTAAGAACTGGTGCGCGAGGCCAGCCTTCCCAAGTGGTCAGCGGAAAAAAGAAAAGCAGTACTCTCGCCGACTGAGCTCCGTGTGATATGGAGGTGTTGACAGGTAGCGCTCCGGTGGGACACGTGCAACCACAGCACACGCGTGTGGTTTGCACATACGCACACTCTCGGAGATGTACAGGACATGATGTGACAGACTACGAGTCCTGGCGACAATGTGGGATCCTGAGCACATCAATAATGCAGCACCTCTGACAACCAGAGGAATAAAACTCCCAACATTGTCTTACTCCATCATACTTTTCTCACATTTTGTTCACCACATGTTGCAAGTCTTTAGCTCAATAACCTTCCCTCCCATCCATCTCAACTCACTTTGTTCTCTGAAATGTAAAAGTATATATTGTGTGGATCCAAGAGCGGGCAAAAAGGAAATCATAGAACATGATGTTACAACATGAGCCCTCTTTATAGGAACACAAAAATTCATGTGTGACCATACGTTTTCTGAAACTGCTGGTTTGGAGTCATTCAGTTAGAATGGAATACAAACAGACACACACACAGGCACGCCAACTGAGAGAAACGTCATAACCAAAGAGCAACGGCTCATGGTGGCACAGCCGTTATCTGTTTGGTTGACAGATGAGAGCAGTTTGAGACACTGGAGTCTGTACATGCAGGCGCAGAGCACAGAGCCGGAGGCTTTCTAGGTTTGGATGTCAGCGCAGTGGCTGTCACCAAGTGCCACACCATTATACTGACACACACATCTGTATTGTCTAATTAACTCTGTGTGTGTTCCTATGTTTTTCTGCTACTTTGAATGTTCCAGTGTCCCTTTGTGGCGCCTGTTCTGTTTGTATGAATTAAAGGAAAAAATCTTGTTTAATAATACACCAGCTCTGGGTTGCACTCTGATATGGAATATTTTTTTCTTGCTAAAATGAAGCACAGAGTGGGGCTACATTGTTCATTCCATATAGGTTTATATGGAGGCTGGTTTGACAGAAAACATTGGAAAGACATGAGGGTTTGGTGAACAAACACTCATAGAATTAAGATTTTAATAAAATCTGACATTTTATTGAGAGGGAAGCATTTCAGTTTCAGCTGATCAATCACCAAAATAAACAATGTTTTAACTATGCAATCAAGAAACTACAACAGCCACGGGACTTTAATATGATTTTTAGGCTTTGTGTAAGAAAGAGGTGCCTTTGTGACAACATGGAGGTGACTGAATGGACTCAAGAACCGTGGAAAAGTGTAAAGAGAAAGTTGAGCAAATTTAAAAAACTAGCTATCCACGTTAGGGGTGTGCAGATCAGAAAGTAGGTGGTTATTTTGTGTCAGAGAAAAAAAATGAAAAACCTGTTACCTTTACGAAGAACAGGACAGGGATTTCAGAAAAGGTAAGAGCATTTGGAGCAGAAGCATAAGAATATTCAGGCATCATTTATAAAATAATCAATATGAAATAAAGAAATTATTTTAATTTATGAAGTGAAATTTTATAAGCAATTTTTTTAAGTCTAGTATAACGTCAAGTAATAACAGAATAGATTTTTAGTGCCATATGTAGAAGTTAAGTTCTTATGCGTATCTCAGAGTCAGTAAAATGCAAAATAAAAACACATACAGACACATAAATAAGCACTACATAAAATAAACGGAATAAAAGCAAGACTATTGAGCATATTTCTGAGATGGAGCGAAGCAGATTAATTTTTCACAGTTGTGAAGTGAAATATTTTCCCTCTTTAATGTCCTGTGCCACCAGCCTAACAGTGGCCGGGAACAAAACTGTTCTAGAAATGAATCCTGTGAGTGCTAATGCTGACAGGTCTGTGGAGTCTCAGGATGTAGCCTGTGTTCACGCACTGGATGGTGGACATTTACCTTATGCAGATGACTCTCTCAGCATGAGCCGCTGCTGCCAGCATGGTCTTACCATACTACGCTGTAATGCTGCTGGTAAGGAGTGTTTTGTAAGCTCAGGTGAGTGGCTGATCTTCTATGATATACTTAATTTTCTATCAAATGCATCATTCCAAGTTCTTTAGTTTATTAAATGTTTGTTTCCCTCTTTTTCAACAATTCTGAATTTGCTGTGCTAGTACCTCAAGACAACTACAACCGGATTGAAAAAAAAAATAGTTGCAAGTTGTTTACCTCTGCTAAAGTTGATGTTTGTTTTTTCATCTCTGCATTCAGGATGTTAAAAATTAACCGAATACTGCTGGCTGATATACCTACACATGCAGGGCTAGATCTAGCGTATACAAAGCCTTAAGCAAACTTTGATTTGAGGCTTCTTTTCTCATTTAAAACATCACCACCACTAACTGCGTTCAATACACATCTGGTAGAGTCTGGGACAGGGGGCCAAGTTTAATTGACTGAGCTTAAAAGCAATCATGAGGGTTATTATTTACTGAGATGTATTTGTGAACAAATCAAGCCTAAACACAAAGAAAAGATTAAACTCAGCATCAGACTATAGCTATGTTAACACACCAATCAAACAATGAAGATTATTCTTTGCACTTTTACAAAAGTAAACTTTCCAGTTCCTCTAAATCTTTAGTGTAAAAGATTATACAAAAGCTGATATCGTTCTCATTGTCAATGAAGAAAAATAACAAAAATGGTGTGGGTAAGGAGTGCATCACAAACAGCTTATTAAAGATTGTGGAGGCAGCAAAGATAATACCAACAGGGAGGTTTAAATTTGCACGACTAACCTTATGCACTTGAGCGATGGACACGCTGTCAAAGTGGAGGTCCGCTCCAGCTTCACCTACTTCAAGTTCAGATATGTCTTGAGTGACAAGCTGCAAAAACAAAATGCAAAGGATTCCAACTTCTTTGCAGGCTTTACTCATTTAGAGACAGTTAACAAATATCATAGCCTTTGTAAATTGTAACAATATCAAGCATTACTATGTTACTTAGTAATATTTATAGTATTTATAGTCATAAGTGGTTCTGGTGTTAATTTATAACAGCAATAAATGTTTAATGACAAGAAGGTGTTTAATTGTTCACGATATAGAAAAAGAACTTTGCTTCTCAGTTACTGGTTCAGTGTTAATCACATTTGTAGCCCTGAAGGTTTTTTTTTTTTTTCCAATGCTGCACTTAGATTTTATATAAGTGTATCACGTATGGACAGCATCTACTTGTGAGAGGTAGCTGTTTTATGAATTAATTGAGTTTACTTTATGGCAAAAGTATCTTTTCTTTTTTGCCTCACCTTGTTATACTGAATTACATAACATTGCACTTTAAAAAACATAAATGAATTCTTTTGCAATGTAAAGCATAATATGATTACAGATAACTATAAAAAATAGATTAACTTCACTGAAAAGTATGCTAATATAACCAAATCAAAGCAACACATTAATACAAACCAATTATGTATTTGGATAGGTCATTACAAAAAAGGGGATTTTAATTTGGCTATGCTGATGAGGCAAAACCTAATGTGAATTAGCGCCACCATTTACAGGTAAATCACTGTTGCTTCACTTTCCAGCGGTAGATTTTGATGAATTAACCAGGGCAAAACTTGAACACTTGTCATTTTAAGGCATTTGTTGTAGGCTGGAGGTTTTTTTACTTCCCATTGCTGGGTATTAAAAAAATAATAAATATGCAAGTATTCAAATGGGAGAACATCACCTGCAGTAAGCAGCCAACTGGCAGGCTTATCCCACCAGTCGGCATCCGATTAGTCAGACAGTGATAACAGCACAAACAACAACAATCACGCTATCTGGATTAGCAAAAAAGACTGAGGGCATAATGTGTAACAGAGGCCAAAAAAAGCAAATAATTTGATCTAGATAAGTAAGTAAATCAAAAGTTCTTCTTTTCTCAGGTTTTGAGAGATGTGCCCAGGATTCCAGACAAAGCCTGTCACAGTTACTTCCACAGAATGGCTCACCTGCAGACTCTAGCTGGTGGATCTCATAAATACAACAATGCTAGCTTGACTATAAATTAATATTTTGTGCCACAGCCTCCAAGTCCACATTAAGTTGCGCTTCTGGCTTCCTTGTTAGAAATCCACAGCACATACATTTAGCAGACATTCCATTTCCTGACATACTGAACTGCAAAAATAAGTGCTAAAGTGCAATACTCTGGAATGTTACTTTATTGTGAAGGTTAACCATGTGACTGTGTAATTGCCACAAAGGCAAATTCGTGTGCATGCGTTACATTTGGTGACACTTTCCTTTTGGGCCCGTTATATTTCACAGTCCCTTTGGAACGGCTCAGAAACGGTCAACCATGTGACTGGTCACAAACTGTAATGATGCATGTCTAACGAAATACTGTCCCCCTTTCTCCGAACAGTTCATTCCAACCACTATACCTGCTATCTAAATGGATCTGACAAGCGTGCACAGACACACACATCTACCCTCCTCCAACACACACACACACCACAGACATCAACTCATCCATATAATGCTGACAGCCAGTATTGCTCTGCAGAAAGATATTACTTAGCTGTATTGCACTGCTTGCATTTGCAGTAAAGGAAAGCGTATTACTCACAAATGCCATTTAGGTGTGAGACTGTGGCTGGCTGTTGCTCGCATGCAGTATGGAAATAGTTTTCCTCTCAACTATATTCCCGTGACTGACTGCCTCAGTGCGCCACATGGCGCTCATACAGCTTGACGCAGCACAGTTTCGGCACTTCAATCACGGTGTGACAAACTCTTTTTCAAGGTTTCATTTTGTAAAACCACTGTTTTGGAGCTGGGGAACCCTAATTGGTGCTACGAAAAAAGAAGCACACAGGCTTAAGCAGCTGGAATCTCAGTCTTGCTTTGAGGGTTATGGCATAAAAATCTAAGGTGGGTTGTTGGCTAGAAGGCCTTTACATTTAAAAACATGTACATAATCCCTGCCTTTTGGGGGGAAAGCATCACACACGGTCCTGTAACATCCTTATAAAATGGGAAACTAGAAAAGATGATTGAGGCATAAAGTTAGAAAGGAGACACCCCATCAGCCCCACTCACAGTAAACTATGATCCCCTTCACTATTGGTGGAATCAATCTCTCATTCATCTTCCAACCCTTCATCCCGTCTGTGAAGCCCTGATGTTGCGTTTTATTTTTCCATGGTTTTATTTTTCTCTTCTCAGTTTTCTCTTGTTGATGTTCTGTTAACCTTCCATTAGCAAGTCCGATGCCAGGCCTTTCTGGCTGCCTCCCTGCTCTGCACTTTCCTGGCACTATGACAATGTTTTCCTCAAGCCCTATTAGCGCCTCCTCACACCACTAACAGCCATGCAGCACACAGATGCATGAGAGGGGGAGGAAAGGAAGAAGAGGAGGATTACAGGGGAGGCTGGGCTGGGCGGAGGTGCCGGTTGGGACAGGGTCTGGGCAGAGACATTGGCCAGGAGAGGAAAGAGGTTGGAAAAGGATTAATGGAGACTGAAGAGCAGACACTGAAGCCTTGTTGATATGCTGGCGGGAGAAAGAGGATGCAGAGAGTTTGGGCTGGGAAGCGAGTTAAGAGGTGGGTGGGATGTGAGGGGGCTGGGAATTGCGGACGCTTCCAATATGGCTGTTTAGCAAACACAATTTGCATAGCACCAATGCGGATGAAGTTCTGTGACACAGTTATTTGCATACATTTGCATAAAATTAATCCCCCTCGCAATATCTGCAGCGATTGTTTCTGATGCAGAAAATAAGTCAACAAAATAAACCGACGCTTCCAAACAGAGCAAACATATTGACACAGACGTAGAGTGGAGGAGTGTGTGGGAGCAGTTTACAGATGGGTGTGTGAGAATATTTGTGGCGAAGCATCTTGCGTGAAGCCATCACTTAAAGGTCGTTTAGAGAATCTTAAACAAAACTGTTTTCCTCCTCATTTTTTGAGCTTACTCACACCACCCACTTAAATTTGTATGCATGGTTTTTCCGGATCTGTCTGTTGTGATGGATATGCATATGGATTCAGTTTTGCATACAAACATCCCTCTCAATATTATTATACAGTCCTGGGGCATTTTTCAAAAAGAACCTCTAATAGATACAACAAATTCTAAGCAGCTGATGCTTACACGTTGCAATCAAATCCTTTCACATTGTGACAGGCTTTTGCCAAAGTTTTGTTTTCAATCATTAATGATTAATCACAGCATTAATGATTAAAAATGTTGTGATTTTTAATCATTTGTCTGAAAGATATTTTCAGATTTCGTCAACATGCCATAATGTGTATGTGTAAAATAGACTGTGTCAGGGATAGGCATGACCCAAGCCGATCCCTGAAATTGCATTTTATAATTGTTGGAAACTTTGACCATTTTCCAATTTCACCATAAAGACCATGCACACTATGTTGATTACCTTCATATCTTTTTTTCCTCAACAAGGTGTTTCCCCCACACCTCTCAGAGTCGGACACAAAGGCAGCTGAGACTCAATGCATTAAAATTTGGCGTTCAGACCAAACGGCGAAGTTAATGAAGATTTTTTTTTTTTCTGTGCATATTGTCTGCACACAATTAACCAGAACCGCTCTGGTATACGTTAGGTGTCTGATTATGAAGTCATATTTGAACAGAAAGGAAAATAAGCAAAGTGTTCAAATAGCATTTAAGAAAACTGTTCTATTCTGTGAGTAGGAGCAAGACACTTTGTTGACTATTCATGTTAAGAAAATCTATTTTAGACTTGCAGAAACTCCTGTGGGACAAAATGTAACTGTCAAGAAAAACTTCAGCACCCGGAACATTATTTGTATGTGGGTTAAGTGCAAATACTTCAAATGCATGAGAACAGTAGCGACAAATGTGAGTAACAACAGTGAAGATGTGGCAAAATGTAAAGTGAAGACCGTAAAACTATCAATTAACAGGAAATGTACAAAAACACGTTACACATGCATCGACATCACGTACAAATCGTGCTTAAATATATTTAAGGCAAACAAAAAGAAAGTATGTTCAAAAATATAAAGATCTGTGCAGAGGATAATGACACAAATGTAAACAGATTTTTATCTGGTTTGCTAGGAGTAATCCAGAGTGCACAGTGTAATAGCTGAAAGAAATTTATTTATAATTACATTCAAAAGTATTTCCCTTGAACAATCTTATCTTGTCAGACCAGATGGTTCTACCACTTTGTGTTCTCAAAAAACACTGCAGACATTTCTAGCCGTTGGTGCGAACACAGAAAATGAAAAGATTGAGTGAAATTGAACAGAAAATAGAAGATACAGGACTAAGATCAAAAGAACATCTAACAGCATCTATACAGTGATGGACTGAAGTACAGTTGTGTGTTGAGCATTTCTGACAAATAACAGTCTTGCTTGATAGGACGTTAAGCAGTGAAGACGCTGTTCAAAGAGCTTCTATATCCAGTACTTCACATTCACAATGTGAAAAAAGGACCACCCTATTTGGTCTAAAAATTTCTTTTATTGATTCTCTTCCAAAGTCATTTTTCTGCCATGCATGGTTTATGTCAGAAACAGGGTTAGGCTGAGAATGAAGTGGAGCATTTAGCAGTAAAAGAACCAGACATTTCCCTGTGGAGTTGATTGACAACGAAGCTTAAACAGAGCAAATACAGGGCTTACTCTCACTAGGTGGCTTATACAGGTCTCTAAATGACTCTAAATGGCATCAAATGTTGCAGTAACACACAGGACGAGTTTAGAGATTCATGGTTTATGTAAAGCCAGAAACGGCTTTTAGCAACATTCCACGTCTCTAACCTTTGCTGCTCTCATCGTCCCCTGGCAGAGTAAGAATACTGGTTCCAAATGTTACAAAAATCACAGGGACTTTGTTTGATTAGTCAACACAATGCGGTGCATAATTTCTATACTAATAAAAATTTAATCTGTGTGACACGCATTTGTATTCCCTCTCATTTACGCTAATGCTTTTAAATGAAAACCTGTGTAAGTATTTCCTTGTATAGTCACCTAATTAGTAAACACAGTCCATTTGTGTGTGACTTTGTATCAGTATAAAAACAGCTGCTCTGTGAAGATCTCAGGAAGCACCTCACAGCAGGAAGACCCACAGCATACTCTACATCAAAGCCTATTAAAAGGCCAGAAAGCTCCTGTCAGTCCAGACTTAAATCCAATTGTGAAGCTGTGGTAAGACTTGAAAATTGCTGCTCACAGACACTGTGGTGAGCGGCAAACAAGATAAGACAAAAATTCAGTCTCTAGATGTATAAAGCTAGCTAAACAAAGCACTAATTCTGGGTCTTCTGGATATAAAAAAACAATCCCTCTTTTTGAATTTCACACACATATTTCACAATTTGAAACCAAAGTTTACTTTTTTTTGTGTTGGTCTATAAGTTAAAAATGTTATTGTTGTAAAGAATATCAAAGACTTGACTTTTACGTCATTTTTCTAAACACGCCAGAGCAGAAAACCTAACCTTTTTGTAAAATCTTTTTTCTTTTTTTGCTCTATTTCTCCAAATGTAATCAATGAGTCTGGTTAATATGTACCGGGTTGAATATTTAAAGATCAAAACCCGTCTCACAGATACTCTCATGCAAGGACGATAGTGTCTCCTCGCTAATGAATTCAAGCAGGTTCGATATGAGGAAAAAGGAAAATAACGACATGAAAGATTCCTTCACTAATCATTTTATTCTGTGATCAATTTAAGCTACAGAGCATGAAATAATGCAGATCCCGCTTTCAGGCTGACCGAGCATCGATCCAACACATTTGGATTGTTTTTCGAGGGGAGTTTCACACACGTTTGCATACGTGACAGAAGAATAAAGAAAGAAAACAGACTGAAGTAGATCTGGGGTTATGTCTTTGACTGTGTGTTCACCAATCAGAGGGACCAGTGCTGGTTTTCAGGGGAGGAGAGGCACCAATTGATCAGAAAAAGCTGCAGTTGGAATGTAAATAGAACCTGCAGCATTGATCCCGTCTCAGTTCTCACCCTCTAGCTTCTGTAAATGTGAGTTTGCTGAAGGCCAGTCAGCCCACAATTACTAACCCTCCTTTTTTTTTTTGCAGAAAGCTTTCTGCATCAATAATCACTGAAGTTTAAATTTCACATTTAAACTGTAAGTTACTTGGATGATTGACTAAACACAATGTGATTTTTATAATCTGCTGCCTGCAATTTCCCTTTTCACTGCACCACCCACTCAATGCAATGTAGTGATTTTACAAAATGGCAGGGAATGGTTACAAATGGAAAATGTTCTGAAGACAAACAATAGAACAAATCAAGGTGGAAAAAAGAAAGGAGGGAGGAAAAAAAGCCCTGCAGAGTCACAGGAGCCTAGTTTACAGGTGGAAGAATGGCTGCTTAAGAGCAAACACACTCACACAATCTCCACCAGCGAGATAAGGGCTAAATTATGGAATCAACAATTCCCCTGGTAGGAGCAGCGTTATGTAGGCAGAATGCAGCAAGTAACAAACAGTCTGTTATAGTGAGGTGTTGTGAAAGCTGCACTGGGAATATTTCCCCATATTTACATATGTGTATCATGTGTAGACAATAACAGATTGAGAGAGTGACCTGTGAAAAAAAAAAGGAGCATGGGTATAGAGATGCTGCTGCTTGGTTCCCATGTGAAGGGATTTCCATATGGGGTGATAATCCATCTGACAGAAGTCTCTCTCACTGCAATCACATGGCAAGCATGAGATTACGTCAAAATATTCAACTCTTCTGCTAAGGCAAAGAGTCTTGATTAAGAGAAATGTATTCACATCCAGCATGAATGGTTTTATAAGGACAATTTGATATTGAGACTTTGGCAGAATGTACATAGCAGAACAATTTGCGCCATAATTTAATCATGTTTTCTGCTGTATTTCTGCACTGCTGTACACAAACTACTTGCACTAAATGCATCCAAATGCATAAAGTCCGCACTATGTGAGTATCTGCACCTGTTTTTAAATCACGCTAGTGTGGAAAATTAAGCAACAAACACGAGATAAAAATTTATCATTAAAATTTTTAGGTCTTTTTTTTTTTTTATCTAGAAAGTGCTCATTCTAACAAGATTGAGGCACTACTCACTTCTTAAAGATCACATTTTATTATTTGCACTAAGTCAACTCAAAAGTGAGCTTTCATTTCAATCAGAGCAGATACAGTGTGCTTCCTCAGTAATATATGTAGCAACCATCACAGCTCCTTCTGCTTTATACTGTGTACATCCATCCATCTATTGATGAACAGGCAGCAGAAGAAACTTTGATGATTTCCATCTTCAGACTGATAGTGATAGATACAGACATTCTGCACACTGGATTGATTAAAGGATGGTTCCTGCTTTTTTCATTTCATCATAAATTTATACATTTGGGGAAACCTTTTCAGGGAAGATATGAAAAATGTAAAACCTCTCCCAAACAGCAGGGATTTCGAAAGGACAACTGACTAATATGTGCAGCATCAACCATAATTAAAAGAAGAACAAACAGCAAAGTGGTGCAGGTCTCAGCATACGTACATGCACGTGTGTGCGTGTGTGTTGGAGTGCCTATCTCACAGCCTCAGCAGGAGAACTGCGTAAGCCTTAATGAGGCTGTTAATTAGTGTGTTTTAGAATATACATCTAGTGAGTGCGCATTTTACCGCAGAGAGCCTTGTGTGCAAACACAAATACAGTCACCAAACGACAAAAGGAAAAAGGCAGATGGACAGCATGCTACAGACGAGGCGCATGTCTGATGGACATCTCTGCGGATAGGAAAAAGTATGCGAACAGTAAAGGGATGTCTGTGTGCAGCGTACTGTAATGTATATATCTGTTGCATCCGACCGAGTTGAAGAACACAGACCAGCAGGAAAGATGTTGCTGGAGGCATTTCTCAGTGTGATGCAAGCTGAGATTCACGTACATAAAGAGAGACAAGCAGGAAGTGAAGACAGTTCT
Source organism: Girardinus metallicus (assembly GCA_903067095.1). Classification (NCBI taxonomy): domain Eukaryota; kingdom Metazoa; phylum Chordata; class Actinopteri; order Cyprinodontiformes; family Poeciliidae; genus Girardinus; species Girardinus metallicus. The sequence goes on from CAEGAE010085045.1 coordinate 48,517, forward strand.
GAGCCCCATGCCATCTCCGCTCTCCACCATCTGTTGACACACACTAATCACACCTGCTGCTGTCAGACTCTTGTCAGGCTGAAATGTGTATTTTTGTAAAGTGCTGAGTAACATCCAGCTGGATTTCTCGACTGATACCTGGGCCCTTTGAAACCGCACAACAGGTCTGTAATGGGTCCCTGTGGGTCCTCTGGTCAGGAGAAAGAAAAATACACAGCAAAGCACAATTCAATTCCAGTCAGAAACAATAAAATATCAGCACTGAAGTTTTTGTCTGACTTCAGCCCCATGCAGCGATGCTACATCTGCTGTAGAAAGAGCCAAGTCAATCAGCTTTCCAGATGGTGCTGCATCAGCTCACGTTGGATTTCTACCAAACACACCAGCTTGGATCCATAACACCATCTTTAGGTGTTCGTACAAGACAACTACCAAACTGTCCAATAGCCGTGTCTGAAGTCGATGTGAAGCAGTTGTCAAACAAAACAATCGACTGCAATTTGATGTCATAACACAGAGATGCTACAACAAACGGAATAAGTTTGTCAGTAAAATTTATTAAATTGCCTTGCAAAACCACTGGTACCAGGTAAGTTGTTATAGCCGTTTTGGCCCCGAGTCCGGCTGAATAAAACTAATTTAGAGAAAGAAATGTTACATGAAAGATAACTTGTTTGATAAATGTCACTGAAAAACTGCTAAAACCCCTGTTTGCCATTTTACCTTTATTTAAAAACAATGGTTGGTTCTTTGTTATTTTAGCAAAAGATATAAAGAGCCATTTTGGAAGATCCAGTGGTGCAGCAGGATTCAGAACAATGCTGTGAGCTACCACCAAAGTTGTTGTTTCAATAAAACAAATGTTCTCTAGCAAACCTCTGAGCTCTCTGATAACGGCTATATGCATGTTGGGATTAAATTACATTTACATGAACTTCCATCCATCCATTGTCCATACCAACTTGTCATTGCAGGACCAAGTGGGTTTGGTGCCCAAACACCCTGGACCGGTCACTAGTCCATTACAGAGCAACACAGAGACACACAAGGGAAACAATCACACACACACACACATACCTTCATACCTAAGGGCTTTTTAAAGTGACCATTTAACCTGACAGTCATGTTTTTGAGCTGGTTTGAAGCAGGAGTAACTGCAGACAACCCCTGTATGGACACGGAGAAAATAAAAACTCCCTGCAGAAACACACCAGGCCCAGGGCCTACTTCCTGCAGGGCAGCATTACACAACCACTCTACTGTGCAGTCACAGGTGAACTCTATGTGCTAATTAGCTGACATCTAAAATCAACAGTGTACTCTTAATATGGTTTAGGGCTAGTCGTATATTTTTCTTTCCATTTCACAATTAAAAACTACTTTGAAGAAAAACTGAAAATGCATTTCAATTTATGAAATGGCTTCTTTTTTTTTTAGCTCTAATAGGACTCATAAAAAATAAAATCTGCATAGCTCCAAGAGCAGAACCAAGAAATTATTATACTGTAGATATTACATTGAGTCCAAAGCAGAATATTTTTACTGTCAGTTTTCCAGTACAGCACTCAAGATGAGAGAAACTCCAGGTCTTAAATCTCTTGTGAGTTTGGCACCAAGGACAGCTCCACTTTTGCTTCTTCGTCCCCATGCTTAGAGGATCTGTACAGCACTAAAGGCCTTTGACACACATACTGCTTTTATAGCTGGTGCCACAAAAAGTCACTAGAAATGGAGGGGTACAATTGATATTGTGCATCAAGGTAAGGGAAATAGTGAACAAAGGCAAGCTAACGCCAAGTATAGGACACTTGCATGCAACTTATGTGCTGTGCACATGCAATAACAGAGCCTGTTTGGCATCAATAAAAGCCTGTGAAGGTGGCATGTCAAAATAAAATGGTGCCATAAATGCCAGCTCCAAGAGGTTCTGATGCAAGTTATACATACAGCTACATCTTTACATGAATTGTAAAAAATTTGAAATCAAACAGAACACTGTGAAAAAGTGTAAACAATCAGATTAAAACCGAGATTGTAAATGGTTATCATGATACGGAAAAGCAGTAACATTCAGCTGGCTCATTTATTATTTAGGATCATCATCCTCATCATCCTGTTAAATGTGTAAATGCAAGCAAGTCAAGCAACAAAGCTTATACAAGCAAATTAGTGAAGTCACTCCCATCTGATAAAAGAGTCTTCAAAAAGTGGATGACTGCCAGAACTGCAACAGAGGTGCATTATTCTCTGAATCATCCTCTAAAGCACACACACACTGTTTTTTTTTTTATTTTTACATTTATGCACACACACTCACACTGGAGGTCTGCTGCACTCTTCCACTTTGCTGAAACTGAAGTAGTGTGCCCTTTCAGTGTGGCACACTGCCAGCCACTCACAGCGCATTACCAGTGTGTGACCCCTACCCACAGAAAAAAAAGGAAGCATTTAACCCCTTGGCCTATTTCACTGATGCTCCCTCATGCATTCTCATTCCATTTTGAATATGGACAGCAGAATTTTTGTTTGTGTGGTGAATGGAGAAAGGACTGGTGCAGTGTGTCACTGAAAAGAGATCAATCAGTTTCAGACTTTTTTTTTTACCCTATATGTATCGTCTTCATCTTTTTTTCTCCCATATGTGGCTTTCTGGGAGCTGCAGTGGGATTCATTCCTGCTGTGATGTTGAATCAGAGAGCACATCAATCTACACGCCTGACATTTAATCACAAGTCTGAGGAGGAAAAGAGATGGACACAAATGGACATGGCTTGAAAACACTCTTTCCATCACTTACACAGCCACATTGGAAATTCATATCCCAAAAACATTTCCACATTTTGTCACAGCCACAAACCTCAAATATTGTTCTTGTACAGATTGACACAAAGTTGTGTAAGAAGATTTTTACAAACAAAAACGTGAAAAGTTGGGTATGCATTTGTATACAGCCTCCATTACTCTTTTACTCCTAAGTAACATCCATAAGCAAGTGTAGTTTAATATTGGTATGGATACAGCTTTTATGTAAGGGGAGTTATAGGTGCGTTGGATAAAATCAGTGAACAAACATTTCAATGAGCACCAAAAATCTACAACTCAAGTGGAAAAATATGCCACTACTAGTCATGAATACCACTAATTTCTCCTCCAAAAATTACAAAAATACCATTATGCATTATTTTAAATACACCATCCCCACCAAAACATGGTGGAGGGAGCATCATGATCTGTGGATCTTTCATCCTTAATACAGAAAGGGAAGCTGGATAGAGATGTATGGAAGGCTGGCTGAGATAAATGTGAGAATAAATCCTGTTAGAGCTAATAAAGAGCTAATGCTAGCTGTCGAGGTTCAATTACAACTGAATTAGAATGGCCCAGTCAAAGTCCAGACTTAAATTTGATTGGGAATCTGTGAGTACTTGAACATTTTTAGCAGCCGTTTCTCCTCAACCAATCTTTCTGAGCTTTTTTGCGAGAATTAATAAAACTTCCAGTCCTTAAATGTGCATTGCTAGTGCAGACAAACCTAACATTATTAGCAGCAGTAATTACTGTTAAAAGGATCTTCAGGGGTTGGATACAAATGTTCATATTACTTTATCCTAAAGAATCACATTTTACATTGAGGTGACAATGTGGAAAAATATTTTAATACGTAAAGTCACATAGAGCTGCAAACAGCACAGTATCTACCTCTGAACTCTGTGTGGACACTGCAGGCTGAGAACTACAGAGTGTGACATCTGAGAGACAAAGAAAAATAATGCCATAAAAATAACCGAGGGAATGGCTTTGAGGGAAAATGTTTTCCACATCCTTGTCTGACAGGGTGTTTGAGAGATACAGGTGGTCAAGAAGAACGAGGTGTTGATGTATTGATGCCTTTGTTCTCTTCTCTATAGCTGAGTACCCACTAGACATTTTACAGCTTTGGCTTGGCAGTCACACCCACCTCTACCGTGTGCTCAGATCATTTTCATCTTTTCTCTCATTACTTTCTATTTTGTTAGCCCCACATCCATTTTTCATCTCCTCCATCTTGGTATCTTAATGCTCATTCCGAAAGTCTTTGCAGTGTCCTCATTAACAGCGGTGTCATTTTCTGCAAAAGTACTTAGCTTTTCCTTCTAACGATGATGACTTCGTCTAATAAGGTCATGCTGGGAAGTCCTAGCGTCTGTGTGTATCTGTGATTACATGTGTGCTTTTGCAGGGTTTGTATGGGGATAAGTGCACACTAAATTGTAACAAATGGCAATAGTCTTGCAACCATTAGCAGATACTTCAACATCTTGTCACAAAAGAGAAATATAGGAGTAAGGATGAGAGTGTGGAAAAAAGCTGTTAAAATGAATAAAATAATCAAGTGCACAGAGACAGTAGAGCTATTACTGAAAGGCACAAAACCAGCAATCCTCTGAAATCAATTTTAATTAGTAGTGTACGTCACCTGGAGTCACATTTTAAAAAGAGGTCTGTCAGAGAGCATGGCCTTTGTTGTTGTGCGTTGGCAACCTTCTGACTACATCAGTCACGGAGGCACATTGATGGCAATCCAGTCCCCGTCATTATGCAGTCTTGGAGATGTGGAGGTCAAATTCATTAAAAGATGCTAACGTTGGTTCTGTCAGGAAGATTTTATATTGACAAGTGTTGCAACAAGATCCACTTTTTTACCTGGGTTGTTTTTAGTGGACCGCTTGCTACATCTAAAACAACGCATCAGTGACACATCTTTAATAAATATTTAACACCAAATTTGGTTTAATGGTGATTGCATTGAAAATGTGGATCAGTAGACAGAAGCTCATCTGTCTGATCATGTTTTGATCTGTCAATTTAGTTCAATTCTATTAAATGTACTTTACAAAGCACCAGTTCACATCAAATCAAGCCCTACTGAGTTGTGTGGAAGAAGACTTAAATGTAGATGTTTCAGTGTCCCTTTTGAAAAGCATCTAGAACAGAAAGTGTATTTTTTGTTAAGACATGTTGCCCGTTCACTTCGGTTTGTAGATTTTTGGGAGCAGTGGTCATTCTGCTGTAATATTCAGTAAAAGATCATTGCTTTGTTGTGATTTATGCTTTTCCACTTTAATGATGTAGAAAAACGTATGAACTGAGATTAACTCAAATGATGAACTGAGTTAATCTTCATCAGCGTAGACAAAACATCTGCATGATTTAGCACAATTTTAAGTAAAAGAATTATTCTGTTTTTGCTGTGACACTAAAGGATCACTTGAAGGAACTCATACTACAGACTTTGACATTTACAAAATAATCTATAACAACCACGCTTCGCATCAGAAGCACAGACAGGCTATGCTGAAATTCAATTAACTTCAAGCCTCATATCATCATATGCTTTTGAAATGCCAGCCTGATAGACAATAGCATGCTGGAAGAATGAAAATTACATTCTTGGTCTTAAATTTGAATATTTTAATAACCGCTTCATATGTTGAAATGATGATACTGAAGAAATTCCTTTCCGGGTCACTCAGAATGCAGATTCATTTAGAAATGTCAGAAAATTAGATGAATGTCAATATCAGATCTAGTTCGCATTGACTGACATTAATAAAATAAACTAAAAATGGCCAGATAATCTGAAGACAGACCATTGGGCAGCTCTGCAACAGGCTTCAGCTTATCTCCTTATCTTTGTATGTCGCTGAAAAAGTGCAACAGGAGTACGAGGTTTTTGTTTTGTAACCCCTTCAACTCTTAACATATGAATCGTTCAGCCAAGTATAAACTTCCAGACATGAGTGTTTAAACCTGTGTTGTGTCCACAGCAAATATATTGAACTGGATATGTTAAGTCCAGTCGCTCTTCTTGGTATTACTTAGATGCATTACTAGAAAAATAAACTTAACATTTCCACTAAAGCAGAGACAGAATACGAAATTTTAACCAAAACATAAAATATAATGGCATATTGTATGCAGGGACTTGAAAAATGAAATAAATGTCAGTATATATATATATATATATATATATGTAAGTGAAGCAGTTATTTTTCAGATTTTCAACTCAAGACCAGATGTGACTTACTTATTTAAAAACCACCGGCTAGTAACAAAATTCATAGAAGTACAATCTCTTCTTTACTTAAGTACACAAGTTCAAATGGGTTTTATGCTTGAATGATTTATGTCGGTAATAAGAGGCTTAGCAGACAAAAAAAAAACATTCTTGCAAAATGTTTAGTCGGAGATTTGAGTGAAAAATGACAAGGCAATGGATGTTGAAAGGGAAGCTATGAAATTCTAAAGTGACGATGAAACAAGCAACATCACAGGGCTCTATTAATATAATAAATGCTCACTTCCAATGCAGTATGCTAAACCTCGACCCAAATGCAGAGGTGTGATGTCTTGATAAGAGTGACGGCAAGCAGAGTGTGGATTTTGTCTCACTCTGCAGAGTGACACATTACATAATTAGACAGCATGATTATGGCAGCTACCACAGGTACACACAGAAACTCATGCACACATTGAGACAGAGAGAAGATTCTGGACTAATTCTCCAGCTGAGCTTCAAATATAAAGTAATAAAAGGAAGCCTGCTTGCAGCTGCACCCAAACACCACCAACTCCCCCTAAACACACACAATATTAAGTCATTATTAATAAAGACATACACAAACCTAGCACAAAACTCCATAACAACTAACATTTCATTAAAGGGCATGTGTGTGGGTTAGTGTATGTATGTGTTTGAAAGAGAAAGAGAGGGAGAAAGAAAAAGATTTTAGCCCTCAGGCTTTTCCTCTGATAAACAGTTGCATAAAACATTTTTATCCACCTGAACACATAAGAATGGAAAAAATCTTTAGAAACACATATGCAGAGGCAATAGACACTCGACACTTATCCAGTTAGGAACGGTTCAAGCACACAGGGAGAAACTCAAATTTAAAGCTTGATGATATGTCAGGTCTAAAGACCACTCTGGAGATGATGAACACAAAAGAGCGGGTATGATCATGCAAAATAGACAGTAATAGTATTTATGAGAGAAAACAATAGTCACAACATAATCTGAAACATACTCACGTAGTGCCAATGACAGAACTATCACAGAGGAGACCTTGATAGTATTCATGAATCACCTCTTTAGCAGCCATGTTTATGTATGAAGGGGTGGCAGCGAGACTTTGGGACAGGGGAACCACTGAGGGGGACATTAAGTGTCTTTATAGAGACTGTCACAGAGGCCCAATCCTCCACATTACTGACAAAATTGTATTTTTTATTGTCTGATTCATTTCACATTTCTATAGATGGAGCTCAACCTTACATGAATCAATGTCATCTTTAATCTTTGCTGCATCTTTAGGGTGAAAAATAGACCGCAGAAGCACTTTTGTCTATAAAAATTCAACACATTCTTTCTTAATGATGCCCTCGCTCTCTTGTTTTCTCACACTTTTTTGATAATGAGTATCGCACAAGGCTCCTTTCCCCAAGGGTTGCTGAGCGCTCTCTCTGTGCTGTTCACACATTTCTAAAGACGGGGTGCAAATTGAAGTGGCGTCGCCATTTCCTCCGAAAGTCTGGCACTTTTCCTTGTAGAAAAACGGCAACAAAACAGTCGACACTTTAGTAATTATTATTATCTGTGTGAGAGACAAAACACAGTTGGCTACGGAGTCAGTACAATAGAAACAACAACCTGCAAGAATTTCACCAGGCCAACTGGTGCAGCAGTTTTTTAGCATTTTATTAAATAATAGATTTTATTCATATATATATATATATATATATATTTTAAAAACCCCTGTTAAAAGATTGTAAGTGTACTTAATTTCGTGCTAATTTAAAAATATAGTTAACTTAATTAAAATAAATACTAACATTACCTGCCAATTCATCCTCATAAGATGAAACAAATCAAATTATTGAGGCTTTTATGACAATACGTTTATTATTGTTTATTACAATACGTTCTAACTTGTATTAATGGTAACTTATTAGGAGAACACATATTTGTATTAAAAAGAATAATTGAAAAAAAAACAAGGTAATGTGGAAAATTGTAATGTCTAAAGGTAAAAGCTTTTCAAAAAGACAGTTTTGAGCTTAGAGATGTCTCTTTCACTCTAAGGAATTCAGCTTTAGTGAAAGTAATCGAATCCATTTCTAGTATCGGCTGTTCAGCGTGGCACAGATCTCAAATTTAAGAGTATATCCTTTCATATCCAACCCACTTTTGATATGCAGTGTGGAAGTACTGCGATATCAAAAGACCTGGCCCGTCTCAGTCGGGTCTTCCAGACGAAGCAGCAGCTGTTTGTGCCAGGATTTCCCCGTCATCCAGGTTGATAGACAGAGGTGTGGGTGCAGAGCTAAAAGCTGACAGATCAAAAATGGTGCCAAGACTTTCAATTCGTCAGCCCTTTTTATTTTTCTTTGCCACCTCAATGCTTGAACCGAGATTAGGACATAACTCATTTCCTTTGGCTCCTGAAAAACCAATAAAATCTGGGTAAAGGTCAGGTCTTTAACCAGTTTAATTAAAATCTTGAACAATCACAGTCCTCAAGCTTACCCCTTATAGTGCTTTATAAAGCAGAATAGATTGTTTATTAGATGGCTGTTTGCTTGTGTGTGTTTCAAAACTTAGTTTATCATTAGGAAACTAACAAAATAGATTCTTAGTTTTATTGATTAGCTCTTAATTCTTTGCAGAGGTTTTCTTGAGTTGTAATTATTTTAACCCTGAGAAATACACAGTTATTTCGTCATGCTTTTTGATATGATGGAGGTCATTTAATGGAAAGTTAAAGAATTGATTTGGACAGATTTATTTTTGATTGTTACACCAATTGGTTTGCAAACCTCAGTGATATTTAAGAAAGTTTAATGCATGACACACTTGATAAAGTTGGACAGACTCAAATTCTTGCTACAAAACAAATATTTGAACCAAAAGTCTCATGACAGCTTTTAACTGATATTATTCTCACATATTTAAGCTAATATAAACATAGTAGACATACTAACAAAACCAAAAATGTTATTGTTGTTGTAAGCCATTTTAGTTTATTATATGTTGAATATAATCCAAATTGAGCATTTACAAACTAAATTGCTTGATTAAAATGTTGGTCATTTTAATACCCATTATTTAATAGGATCTGATCTCCAATTTTCAAGTCAACGTTCAATTCTCTCTCACAGGAAACAATAAAAAAGAAGTTGAAGTCAGAACATGACAAGGAAAAATGCACACAGCAGATGGCTCCAAGTAAATTAACACAGAGTCAAGGAAGAGTGTCTGCAGAGTTTCCTCCTTCAGGCACAAACACACGAGGCATTTCCGTACCCCCAGTCCTCTGGGCTTCTATTTTATTATGCAACTCTAGAACCGTCCTTTTATTCCAAAGTGGTCCATGCCGCAATACAATTAGGCCATCAGCTTTTAAAACAATTGTGCACCGCTGACCACTTTGTGTGTCTAGTTTAATTTTAATACACTTGATATTAAATTATTCTCTTTACTTCCATTTCCACTATTAGGTTTGACCTTCAGACGTATCAGCACAGATCAGAGCGCCCAAAGCCCGACAACATTAATACATAGTTTTTAAACTATGTAAAGCAATTTGCAGGGAAATTACATCCTCTGCAATATTAGAGAGAGAAAATTAGATATATAATGAATCAGCAGCCCAAAGTAGAACAAATTTGCCCTGGCTTAGTCTTTAATTTCAGGCCTCTCAATTTGCTGCTACAGTGGGAAACAAATTGGACTTGAAGTTGTTTTGGCAACCAAAACAGAGATCCTTTGTCCTAATTTATTTAGTGAGTTCTGTTAGTAATCAACCATATTAAAGAAATGTCCTTTCACAATGTTTTAGAGGTTCAAGTGTCCTCCGCTAACATTAGTTTGTAAAACTGAAATGTAGATGCAATATAAGGCCTTGTAGGACACACATTTCAGGCCACTATTCATGCTTCCCCCAGCCTTCAATCTTCAGTTCACAACCAATTACCCAACCTTTACCCCTTCAGTCGACCTCAATAAATCCCTGCTTTGTCTGATCTTGAACCAGTTCTTTCTAAAAACAAGTCACCCTCATACCAGAACCACAATCAGTAAGCTGACCCGTAACACAGCATTTAGATGAGAAATTTCTGGGGGAGGTCTGGGAAGTTGCTGGAGTCGATGCCGAAAAAAACCACCTACCCCCGACCTGACCCCTGTACTGAAAATCTATAGGCAATATGCTATAAATACTGAAAAAACCCTCTAAGAGAAGAAAATATATTGGCACAGTCTGCATCCTTAAGATATTTTATCAACACTCAGATCTATATTTACATATTGCTTATTGGACTTTGTATTGTTGACTACAGTACTCAACAGTAACAGTATTTTACTGATATGAAACACTCTTACATATGCTACATATAAATAGAAATGAGGATTCAGCATCATTTACACAGAGCTGGTTTTCAGTGAAACCAAGCACCAGGATCACCTTTTGCTGTGATCCTGATGCTCTTTGACATGTTTCCAGTGATCAGAGTTTCTGACACCGGCACTTTTGGAAACCAGTTCTCAGAGTGGAACATCACCCACAGAGGTATGACGCAAACTTCACAGGTGTGAAAGCTACAGATGGCTGCAGGGTTTGTTCAATGCAAGCACAGGCAGATATCAAAAACAGAGAGCATTGTGCAGCATTGTGATACTTTGCCTGGTCAGTTTGACACAACTTCTGATGAGGAATATAAATGTGTCATAGGAAACCTTGGTTCAAGGGAGATGAGTTACTGGTTTCCAAATGAAGTGGAAGTTGAGGGTTAGAAGTGCATGTGCATTTCAACGACATGCTAAAATTACAGCGCCATATAGTGGCCTGGCATGACAACTACAGCAGATTCAAGGTGTCTTGGAGATCCATCAAAATGTGGAACATTAAACATCCAAATATACCAGCGGTTTCCAGACAGCAGTCTTGTGTAATCATAGCCTTAGTAAAGACAAACCTGAAATCTCCCCATTCACTGATGCATTGATCATCATTCTAAAATGATCAGTTCTCAAGTTCCTGACTGAACCCAGTGGCTGACTCCTGTTTTTGGCACTTAGTTGGACACATTCAAGTCACACTTCATACTGCTAGTTTTATTTTTAAAACGTTGTCTTTTTGTGACTATGGCTGGAAAACTGTGCCATTAAGTAGGGACTGCAACGTATTTTGCTGATTTGAGTCTGGGTTATCCCAAGCAATCTAACTGCTTCTTACCCTATAACATGGCATTTCTAGTGAAAGTGGAGCAGTTTGAGTCTCCTGCTGTTGCTTTATACATTTTTGGAATAGCTAAGCTGGAGGCATTCAATTTTATGATGCTTTTGAAAACAATTTTAAAACAAGTTAACCCTGTGTGGAGCTAGATTTTAGGGCTGAAGGTAATTTCTTTGAAAGAAAATATCTGAGGCCGTCACAAACTGCCAACAGATTTTTGTGTGTGAGCCACAGTCAGGACACCATTGCAGCTCTAGTGTGTTTCTGTACATTTTAGCTTCCAATTTTCCAAGCACATTTGTGGCAGCAGTTTTATTAACTTCAATGTATCAAACTGGGACTCAGTATCAGCAAATTTGCAATCTTAAATGATTCAGCACATCAGGGTCCATTGTTAACAGTATATTACATAAGTTACAATATTTTCCTCTTTCACTATCGTTCTGTATCTTGCAATTATAATCTGACATGATTTAAAAACTAAACTGTGGGAAGTTTTTTGAAAACCAGACATTTAAATAATGCTTTAAGATGAGGACAATCTTAAAGAGAACCATAACCAAAAAGATCAACAAGAGAAGTTAATAAAGATATCTAGAGTGCTGCTTTAAGACATAATACAAGCTGCAAACATAAATTAAAATCCAAGTTATTTTTATAGATGAAATAACCCAGAGCGCAATAAAGAATCATGTTTTTATTGTATGCAATAATGAGCATTGTTCAAAGACTTTGCAAGTGGATCTCAAAACACACACACTTTTCTGTGAAAATATTTTCTTGGCTTTTGTAGTCTGAAGGGATTTATTTGTTTGTTTCTGTCTTAAGTTCATTAATGAACAGAGTTTTACCACAGACAGAAAAAATAACATTTAGGGGATTTCATATAAACAATGTTCAACCTTGTAAAGAAATGTTAGAATAAGTAAACCTTTGGTAAAAGAGTGTTTGCATTTAGTTATAGTAGATTTCACTTTTCCTATGTACCGTTGTACACTTAAATGTACTTCATTGGCATTTTATGTGGAAGACTAACATAAAGTAAAAAATAACTTTGAAAGTGAAAACAAGTACATAACTTCACAATTTTATCAAATGAAAGTCTGAAAAGATTGTCACTGTAATTACTGGTGAAAAAATTACAGAATAACTCAGAGAGCATGAATACTGCTGTAAGGCAATAAGCTTATCTTAAATATAAATAAAGTTAAAAACTGACACTTTTATCTGACATAAACCTCTGTTTTAGCTTGGGGAATATCTTCATCAAAATTATTACATCACCAGCAACTCCCTCATTCTCAGACACACACACGCGCACGCACGCGCAGACACAGACTTCAGCGATTGATGACTTGGCTCAGGAGAAGCGAAACTGGACAGGAGAGGATAATTCTAATGCCTCGCGTTTTCCCATGGGAATCACACAACATAATGTAACCCCACAGAGCGCTCATGTTAAGCTATTAAACACACAAACACACAGACAAAGACGCACTTAAGTGCCGAAAGTAAGATGTAGTGTGGTATATTCCCAAGAGGGGGCATAAAGTACTGAATCAATACATTCTGAGATTTGTCTGTCTGATCCTCTTCAAATAGGCTTTAAATTCAACACAACATACAGGCACACATAAGTAACCACAAATACAAGCACAACACGCACCCAGTCTGTCTGTTTCAACAGCTCTCTTTTTCTCCAAGGACATCCAACTCAATCCACCCACTCTGAGGTTTGGGTGTTATAAAACAAGCTGTAGCCTTGAAGCTCAGTTCGGCATTCTTGGAAGCAGCTAATCCAATCGCATCAGGCAACAAACAGAACAAGTTTCAGCTCAAAGCTTCAGACTCAGTCGTTTTTAATACCTGGGAAAAGAGGCTAAATGCCTCTGCAACGTCAAATATATTCCTCTTTCTCACACGGTAACTGATAATGAGTACATTCTGACATAGATAATCATCAACGTTCAAGCTTAGAACAGTTAAGAACTGGATCATTCGACCCAAAAATGGCTGAGGCAGTTACCAGTTGCATTGATCTGCATAAGCTAGCATTATGTTTTCATCTAAATCACTGCAGTTCTACATAAGGTAATGTTTTTCAAGTAATGAAACAATGTTTGTGAGCAAAGACTCCCTCATTTCCCCCCGACCCCCAAAAAAACAAAACAGACACAGATATGTAAAAAAGAACAACAACAACAACAAAAAAAAAAAAAAAGATAGTTTCTTGTGACCTCCTCCCTGCTCATTCTACCTTCCCTTGATTTTCCCATATCCCATCATTGACGGAAATCCTGGACTGAACTACTCTATCGATCGGTAGGTTGATGAGGCACTACTGGCTGCAGTCAGTGTCTTTGAACGACACCCTGCAAAATACCACCCATTGTACCGAGGAACCGGGTCTGATAACCTTTTTGGGGCTGGATGAAAGGGTTGCAAAAACACTCAAGAGAGCTCCAAAGTCATCCATAAGGACGTAAGGGCAATTAAATACCTGTCAGTTCCACTGGTAACTATCTAAAAGCACAATGCATGGTGTAAGTGATGAGATAAGATCAGTTTATAAACTTACCGGGGTAAAAAGTGCGGGGCTAATATACGAGAACACGAAAACTACACTTGATATGTATAAAAGGAGAAAGAAAAAGAAACTCTCTCCTCCATCACTCCGAAAGGTACATTTGTTTCCTACACATTGCTTTCACAATCCCACTCAAAGACACCATTTACCTTTGAGGTTTCTATAGCAACACAAAACACAGGGCACCAGTGTGATTTAAAGCACCATACAAAAGAATGCTTTCATAAAACAGATGCGAATAAACAGCATTGTCCCCTCACTAATTAAGGCTTAGCTCGTTCTGCTTTTGGTTTAGCGGTCAGTACAGCTGACCTGTTGGGCTGATGCCCTGTAATCAAATCCTTATCTGCTGAGGTGCAGATGTGCAGAAGTAAAGGTGTGTTCACTAACAGCTGGGATTTGCCAGGTGGAACAAAAGTGAGGCTTGGTTTGAGTGACATTGAAAAAAACGATTCTTCATAGACACTGTCACATGTGAAACAAACTACAATGAGTGACAGTCTGATTGATAACCAGTGATCGAGTGTGCATAAACTACTGATCTTTGCTACGCTGAATGTGATATGTAAATTTGGAGATAATCAAGTGTGCATTCGTTTATAAGTTTCAGAGGTAACATTTATCTACACAAGACAAAACAATAGTATGAAAAGACTCAAACTAATTATGCCAACGATGTGATTAAAGAACTGATCTGGGTCTAACAAACTGAGTCACAAGTTAATAGTTCTTCAGGTTTCTTTAATATCCAATGACAACAGCAATATAGTATAACAAATATGGATGATTTTAAAAATAAGTGAAAAAGTAATGGAAGTCTTAATAAAGTTTGGTAAGAAACAGTAAAAATAGATCACATATTTACATCACTGTCTGAAATAAGTAGGAGGTGGGAACCCTCTTAGAAAGGCCTTGATACATTGAGATCAAAGAGGAAATGTTAGAGTAGAGGTGTCCAAAGTCAGTCTTCAAGGGCCGGTGTCCTGCATGTTTTTGTTCTCTGCCAGGTTCAACACACCTGGATCAAATGATGGCTTGTTAGCAGCCCTCTACAAACGTTGACGTGGTGGTGGAGGTGGTAATTACCACCAGGGAGAGAACTAAAGCATTGCAGGATACCGTCCTTCGTGGGCTGACTTTACACATCATTGGGTCTGGCTTAAGTCAAGGTGACTCAAATGATTGTCTTATCTGGCTAATATAATTTTGGGTTGACTTTAGCAATAAATCAAGCTTAAAGCAGCTGTTTATTAGTCCGTATTGGCATCAAGTTAATATGATGCTTTTTAAACAGCTGGGCTGGAGTTCAAACATTGTTTTGCTTAAATTAATGAGAGGCAATAAAGAAAAGCAGAGTATGATTCTCACTATCAACCCAAGATGAGGAAAAACCTCCACTACAATTGATTCATTAAAATCTGCTCAGGTTGTTGGATATCCTCGGCACAGCTAATAATCAATCTGTGCAAGCGTGCGTCCACATATGCACGTCAATGGCTAATGACTGATGCCGGTTTTACATGACCGGCATGGTGTGTTGCATGTGTAACAGATTTTGATTTTCTTTCACAAAGGACAGCGTTTTGTATGAAAATAAACCCTTGAGAAGGCAAATCTTGATGGAAATTCACCTTGAGCTTAATCTTTTACTGCATTTATATTGAATAGAAAATGTTACAAGAAAATATATTGATCTGTTTTTACTTTAAATGTATTTTTCCACACATTTTAAGTTTAGGTTGGTTATTTTAGATTGAAGTCAGAAGCAAACAGCCATTTGTGTTTAAGGCAGTTTATTGCGATGCACACAGCCACCAGCAAGCCACTGTGTAAACACAGTGCAAACAAGCTGCACTGTCAAGTAATAATGAAAAAAGCTCAGCATTAACTTGACTTTGCACATTCTGACATTATGTACTGTACATCTGCCAGCTCTTAACCTGCAATTATCTGTGATCCTTTTGAGATTTAAAGCAGTAAGAGTCTTTACAGGATCTGGAATGAATATGCATTTGATTTTCTTTAAAAATGCGAGAAAATTACAAGACATTTCAAAAGACAGTCGGTGCTGCAAGGCAAGGTTTCATTTGTATCAAAGTGGAAAAAAGAAAAGATGCTCAGCTGTTCCCTCTCAAACACGCTGTAGGGAATATTGTCAACATCCTCCTGTGAATTAATTAAATTTGCAAGATAGCGTTAGCATTGATGAAACAGGGTTAGCATCGACGCTAGCATTCAGTGGAGAACAAATGTCATGATTACCAAAGCACATGCTGCAGTCGCTAACCCTATTTAGACATACAGCGGTACCGCTAATCTTATTGAGAACCATTATGGCAGACAATCCTTTTTAAAGTGAAGCTTGCATCTCTTTAAAACCCTTCTGCATCTTTGCAGAGTTACTTTTTGCACTTTTGCAGTAGCTTATTGTAATTTGGAAGATATAACAAAAACATTTTATTTAAACTTGATACTAAGCGAGAGGTATTTTGCATTTGAAAAAAGCTACAAAATGATTTCCTGCATCTGGGACTCAGAATAACAACTGAAATTAATCATTTAATAATTCGGTCACATTAGATAATTTTCAACTTCTTCGCTTTTCTTTATTTTGATTTTCTCATTTCTGCACCAGATTCCAAATATTAGTCCCAGAATTTTTACATAGAACTTGATATGCCATCATACCAAAATGACGGCTTGGCTGATTTAAGTTTACCACCCTCTCTGCTTGTTTCAATGAGAGTCTCTAACCATAGTCTTATTACAGCACATTCATTTCAACTGTTTTATAAAAGTTGTGAATAAACAACAATAAAGCTCTTACAAAACTATAGCCACAATTTATACTTTTGAATCCAGGCAAGAAGATTTTTTTTAAGAAAGGTAATAAAATAATATAACCTAATAAAATCTAAGATGAGTCTTGGATTACCATCATTGCTTCTCTTGCAAGGCTTTCTATTCACACTTAACAAAGTTATTTCTGAGTAAAGATCACAGCTCAGTTTTCCCACCTTGAAGTGAGAAGACACCCCCCTTCCTTTGCCTGCCATCAGTAATTTGATTTACCAGAACTGTGATTGGATTACATGGCTGACGTTCTTGTTCAAACTACGAAAGTTAAGATTATACATTTGCTCAACATACGCTTCCATTTAATCAAAACAAACTAATGAAAAACTGCATTTTGTACACCCGACTAGTCCTTTGTAGTCCATAAATGAATTACACTGAAAGACTGCATTAAAACTTCAGCATGACCAACTTGGCGAGAAAAAAAAAAGGTACATCTGAATAGTCATACAGCTGACAGTGCACATAAGACACTATCTTTCTGCGAAGTGAACAATGAGATGCAAGAAATGTAAAGGTGTGAATTAGATAAGTACCAAGAAATTAGTCAAATCGGTCAGATCAAGCCCTTTAGTCGGGGCTTGATCAGCGCTGACTAAAGGCCAGCTGTTCAAAATTAAAACATCTGACCATATATATATATATATATATA